>PVLC010048182.1:0-10837 GCA_004027655.1 Graphiurus murinus
ACTGGGGATTGAACTCAGGGGCATTCTACCTCCGAGCTACACCCCCAGCCCTATTTTTTATTCTTTATTTTGAAACCGAGTCTCACTAAGTTGCGGAGTGCCTCACTAGGTAGCTGAGACTGGCCGCGAACCCGGATCCTCCGGTCTCAGCCTCCCGAATGCTGGGATTACAAGCGTGCGCCACCACGCCCGGCTTATGAACTTTGTATTTGTAGTGCTGCCTTTCATCCCAAATTCCCAGGGTACTGGTCCAGATGGATGCTGCTCATGGAGTAGATTGTTTCACAGTTAAAAATCCTGAGTTCAGCCAGAAATGGTGGTACACTCCTGTAATTCCAGTACTTGGGGTGCTGAGACAAGAGGATTGTAGGTTTAAGTCCAGCCTTGGTAACTTAGTAAGACCCTGTTTCAAAATAAAGAAATTTAAAAAATGGCTGGGGGTATAACTCAGAGGTAGAATACCCCTGGGTTCAATACCTAGTGCAGAAGGAAGAAAGGAAGGGAAAGAAGGAAGGAAGGAAGGAAGGAAGGAAGGAAGGAAGGAAGGAAGGAAGGAAGGAAGGAAGGAAGGAAGGAAAGAGTTCATAGGACTCCAATCTTTTGTAATGACTACATACATACCCACCTAACTTTTGTTCTGGAGGAAAAGATTTTCTCCATTATACTGTGCAATAAGTCAACACTTCCTGTGTTCTAAAAGACAACCATTTTACCACCTCTCTTGCTGATCATTTCCTAATTATATTTGAGAAGGTAGTTTGAAACAAAAGAAAAGTGTGTCTCCTCCAGACTCACAGAGTTGAGAGAGGTCCATGGAAAATTGTCTCCTGACAATCATCCAATGACTCACACTATCATAATCTTCCCTTGAGAGCTAGACATAATAAGCCAAAATGCTAGATCTCCTCTTATGATCATTTGGTGGGTTATTTGGAAATTGCTTCATCAGGGACTTATGACTGTGATGGTGTCTGATAAAGACAATGCATTCTACAGTTTGGCTTTGCTATTTCTTCAGTTTCTCTTCTGAAATCACTCCTCCTAAAGATATTCTTACTGATTATTTCTTCATTCTGGCAGACATATTAGGTATGGTCTTTTCCAGATGACTCTAGACCCTTTAATTTCCATAATGCTTATTTTGCCAGTAGGAAATGTACCAAATGATTAAAAAATTCTAATCATGCATTTGCTCATCACACGTGCTTGATCTCTCTTTTAGCTCTGATGTTATATACAATTGCAATTATTTTTCTTTATTTTTTTATTTTTTATTCATACATTGTAAGCATACATCTTTGTTAGGTACAAATTGATAACCATATATGAGCTCACAATTCTCATTTGACCCCTTGCCCAAATTCCCGCCCCACTCCCTTGCCCTCCCTCCCTCTCAAGTTCAATTTAGTGAGTAACCTTGATATACATTAGTGAGCCCCCTCCCCCCATCCAACCCCTTCAGTTAAATCAACTTCTTTGCTTTCGAGGGTCTCTCCTTTTTCATCTGGAGACTCTCCCATACCCCATCTCATCCCTAACATCTGCGTATTAGGGAGAACCTATGCTTTTTTTACTCTTTGTGACTGGCTAATCTCACTTAACAACATAATGTTTTCCAGTTCCTTCCATTTCCCTGCAAATAACATGATTTTGTTCTTATTTTTTTGTAGTTATTCATGCAATGTAGCATACATCTTTGTTAAGCACAAGTTGTTAACAACATATTTGCACCCAATTCCGATGCATGTGTATCTATGTTTATAGTGGCTCAATTCACAATAGCCGAACTATGGAAGCAGCCAAGATGTCCATCGACAGATTAATGGATTACAAAACTATGGGATATGTACACAATGGAATTTTACTCAGCCATAAAGAAGAACAAAATCATGTTATTTGCAGGGCAATGGATGCAACTGGAAAACATTATGTTAAGTGAGATTAGCCAGTCACAAAGAGTAAAGAAGCATATGTTCTCCCTAATATGCAGATGCTAGGGAGAAGATGAGGCACAGGAGGGTCTCCATATGAAAAGGAGAGATCCTCAATAAGCTAAGAAGTTGAATTAATTCCAGTGGATGCACAGGGTAGAGGGACACCCTAAGGCACATGATGTTCTTACACAGTCATATCAAGGTCACTCACTGAACTGAACCTGAGGGGGAGGGAGGGGGAGGGAATGGGGTGGGAATTGGGGAAGGGGTCAAATGAGAATTGGTTTTTTTTAGACATTTTTAGGCAAGATCAGGTATCAATTGTCCTTGCGCCAACTTGAGAGAAAACAGTTTTGTGAGAGGGTATTTTAAAAGCTGCTTCATGTGGCCTAAGGTGAGGACAGTGGGGTCACACTCTGTATTTGGTCTGAATTGGAGAAAACTACACCACTCCCCTCTTCAGATTCTCTCCAAAGCATTCCTCGCCTTATCTCATCTCCTTCCTTTCTCCTAGCTTCCATTCTCTTGTGTACTCAGAGATAAGTGACAATGTAAATACTACTTGACATGTGGTCCCTTTAGGAAGTCTTTCCAAATGGATCTATTTAAAAAGTGTGGGAAAATTATATTCTTATTTTTCAGCTTTCAAGCATATGCAACAATTCTGAGAAAAACAAGTAACATCTGGTGGATTTTGTGTGTAAAGGTATTAGTATATATGTGTGTGGTAGAAAAACTTGGATCATAAATGATGAAATTATAATAACTGGTGAGTCTCAGGACAGAGCATGTTTCTAAATTCCTCAAAATAAAAATTTATATCTTAAAAAGGAAGAAACTATGAAATGAAAGAGCCTTGGTGAAATTCTTCTCCTGTCTCTCACTAACTATGATTTTAGACACTTGGCTTTATCTCCTCATATGCAAATAGGAAGAATAGTACCTACCTTAAATAAGATATGATGAAACTTTGCCAAGATATTACATTATATTATTTAGCTTACAAACATATGTAAACCTGTAGACATATTCTACTTACCACAGTGTAAAAAAAATGTTCAAAGCTATCTTTCTTATCAATGAACTTCCAACTACCAAAGAAAAATTAAAGACATAAACAGAATATTCTGGTGGATACATGTTGACTTTATGCATACTTTTATTATTGCCCCATAGTATAGTTGGCAAGAAAAAATAACAGTAGCAACTACAACACGCAAAAAAATAAAGATAAACACGTTGAGTATTACATGCAAGACACTGTAAAACACCCCAGTGTAGGAATTTTACATAAAGGAAATCATTTAATTATTAATCATTAAAATAATTTAATCCTCCATATGAACAACAAAACTATGATGTGGATATTGGAGATATTCAATAAGAATAAGTGACTCTCCCATGTCACAGAGATTGATGACAAATTTGCAATTAAGATCAGTTTGATCTGATTTTTTTCACCTTGCATTGTTTAACTCTAACTTGCTATCTAGAATAAAATAAATGAGAGAAATCCTTCCCAAAGCCAACCAATTAAAATAAAAATTAAATCAAGTTACTGCAGTCTCATGTGTTTAGATAAAGTTGTAAAGATTGTTGGGGTTCATGCAGCTTTGAGGAAGAGGTAGATGAAATATTGGCTGTTGAAGATGCCGCTGTTCTTGATACAGCTGCCTCAGAGTTGGGATTCAGCAAATGGACTCAGCCTCTCCACTGGCCTTCTCTCCACCTATAGCTGGAAAACTTCTCAGGAGTTGAAACTTTCAGGCCTGTCCAGTGTAAATGGCATCAGTCAAAATCTTGATCATTTCATGCTTTATGCTCAGAGTTAGGTCCTATAAGCTGACATAATATCCAGAACAAATACAGAGCTTGCACTATATGCTAGGTATGGCTCTGTGCACTGAACACATCTTACCTCATTTAGTTCTCATAAGAACTTCCATAGTAGTACTGCTATTATCCTTGTATTTTAGATGAGGAAGCTGAGCTAAAATGATAAAGTAACTTGACCACGGTTATGGAATTTATTAAGTAGAAAAGGTGGAATCTTGTGTTGTCTGGTTCCAGAGTTTGTGCTCTTAAGCATTGCATTATTGCTGTCAGGGAGGGTCAAATAAATCTTTCTTCCCCATTCTTTCTTGTGGGGGCAGGATATCAGAGCTTTTGCTGCCAATTAACTTACTACTTCTGGAAACCTTTTTTTCTCCCTTTTGTATTCAGTAAACCACTTCTCCCAGAGAAAGAGCAGATTCAGCCCAAAATCTTCTATTTCTCTTTTGGGACTTTTGCTTAGCTTTTTGGTTGCTTGTTTCAGAATTTACAAAGTACTTATTCCAGAATCCTTCTTAAATGAAGCAATCACAAATGCTGAACTTGACATTATATAACTTGGAAAAGTAATAGACAAGAATTCTACAAAACTAATCAAGCCAAATTCAGTGTGATTGCTTTGATTGCCAACTTTTGGACACCATAAGCTTTAATGCAATTAGCATGCTAGTCACCTTCATGGGTAAAGGGGAAGTGAAGAAGAATATCCTGGTAAGGTAAAACAAGGTATCTTGCCATTCCAGGATGACCAAAAAAATTCTTAGAATCACATTTTTATTAATTGTATGGAAAGTTTTAACTGAACCTTGTTGAGATATACATATAATACTTTTGAGATAAAAAAGTTTTTATTAAGTTCTAAAAGGTCTTAAGAAAAGATCTATTCTGTGGGCAGAAAATTGACTACTTTTTTCACATCCTAATAGGCAATAGCATTCACAATATTAATAATATATTCAGGAGGGAAAGATAAAGATTTAAATAAGATGGTAAAAGGCAATTTCATGTTCATTTTTATAGTTATGTTAGAAAATGGGCCAAAGTGTGAATGACATAATTATAGAAGTATTTACTTTAATATAGATCACCTTAAAAAAAGTGACCATACTGTTTTCAAAATTGCTGGTAGTATTTTAAAATTGGTCAACCTAATGAGCTTCTATTCTAAAATCCAAGAGAAATAGGGAAACATGGGCAAAGCTGTGATTTTTCAGCACTTAACTCCTGGTTCTTTTAGAATTCTAGAAATAATGCATCTCCTTTCCCTGCCCAGTAGATGTGCATGCACTCAGATACACACACACACACACACACACACACACACACACACACACACAAACACACACATACCCTTGTGAGAAAGACCCATAGCCTAAAGGTCATAATATGAAAGACACAAAAGCCCTTAAGAACTCAGGTCAAAAACAAGGGGAGATTATTTGGAACAAAATAGTGAAGAGACACTTATGTAGAAATGAAACTGTCATCTTGATTTCACAGAAAAAAAAAAACTTTTATTTTCCCACATAGAAATGGAAGATAATGTAGAACATATGACTTCTCAGTCTACTTGAAAATGACACTAACTCTGTTAAAGATAGAAAAAATATCTGAGCTATGAATTTTTCATTATATTTGAAAGTAGTTATACAATTTTATAGCAGATGAATTCTTTTACAGCATTTCTGGTCTCTGGTATAACAAATCCTTCACACAATAAATCTTTTACGTCTTAAGAAAACTATATGTTTTACTCTAAATAACTTGTTCCTAAGAGATGTTTTCCAGAAAGCAAAGCAACTTTAGATACCTTCCATTGTGGGATCTATTTTATTTTATTATTTTTAATGTTATACATTTTATTTATTTATTTTAATGTGCTTTTATTGGTACATTATAGTTTCAAATCATAAGGTAGATCATGTTGACAATGGCATACATGCATACAGCACTCGGTGCTCTACCACCTCCCCATCTCCCTTTTCTTAATACAGAGTACTGAGATTGACATTGATATTTTCATATATGTACACATGGTCCATGGTGGTATTTCCATTGATGAACATCAGTCTTCCTCCTTCCCTTTCCATAGACCACTTTCCTGGCTCCAGTGAGGTTTGAGATATATTTTAAACACAGTGAGATCCATTCTTTAACTCACTAAAGATAATGTAGTCACCCACACTCCCATTAAGAGCAACCTTTCTTTGTGGGAATAAGCTGCCTCCTCCTTTATGTGTGCACAAAAGTGCTCTGACAGTAGCCATTCCTCACCATACTTCCTGGCAGGTGCTATCCTTGTTGGTACAGTTTATCTTGGGTTGTCTTTGTGGATCTTTGCTGCTGGTACTGCTGCTCTAGCTAATCTCTAACTACAGGAGAGCAGTCTTCTACTCCAATCTGAGACATGCAGACAATAAAGAGTAAAGTAATCAGTTTTGTCCTTTGAGCCAAAACATCTTATAGAAAAAGTACCAGGATAATAAAAATGCATTTGAGGTCCATTTTTATTAAAAAAGGAACCAGGAAATAAACACCAGAGGAGCTGAGGAGAGTTGGTAAAACACATCAGGTCTTTATAATGTCAGTTGGTAATTATTTTCGTAAGACTTTATTTCAAAATATCTCAACGTTGATGCTGTTGACATTTTGAGTAAAATATTTCCTTGTTGTAGAAACTGTTCTGTGCATAGCAGAATATTCAGCAACATCTCTGGCCTCTAGATGCTAGAGGAGGGTGTCCCCCCTCCTTCCTCCAGTTATGACAACTAATATGGCTCCAGATATCTCCTAATGCCTCTGGGGCTAAACTTCCCCAACCAAAACCACTGAATTCATGTAGGCACACATAACTTGGTGTATTTCCCTCTGCATCCTTCCCTGAACCTCTCTTCCCCTTCTTTGTACATGTTAGTGATATTGGTAATGATACCCTCATAGATGTACATAGCATTATTTGAACTGCTTCCTTCCTCAGTACTTCTTCTTTCCCACCTTACCTCCCTTTCCAAATCCCCTTCTACTATTCTTACTATTTTGTTTCCTATTTTTACTCTAGCTTTCACATATGATATAAAACATATGACCCTTGACTCTCTGAGACTGAGTGATTTCACTTAGCATAATATTCTCTAGTTCCATACGTTTTTCCTGCATATGATGTAATTTTGTTCTTTTTAATGGCTGAGTAAAACTCCATTGTGTGTATGTACCACATTTTCTTGATCCATTCATCTGTGGATGGACACATAGGTTGGTTCTATACTTGGCTATTATGAACTGTGCTGCAAAGAACTTGGATATGCATGTATCACATTCTTTAGGAAGGGTAAAAATGGCATAAAGTTTATGAACAAGATGCATACAAGAAAAAACACCAACAATATAATGACAGGGATACTATGAGAATAGGAGATCAAGTGAAAATCTGTCTATACACTGAATGTTGAAATCTAAACCCTTTTCACTGGTGTAACCTGAGGTTATACCTTCTTAAGACATGATATAATATATCTAACCCAGGAGCTAGGTTGCCTTCTGGGGACCACAAGTTAGCTAAGTGACTTATTTTTATTTTACTGTCCTCATCTATTACACTAGATTAAAAATAGCATTTTATAGTAGTGAGGATTAAAGAAAATATTGCTTTACCTCTGAAGCCACTATTCCTCTCTCTATTTACCTGTCCATTGTTATGCTGTCTTAAGCTGCAATGACTGAGAACCTTATCCTGGGTAACAGAACCCATGTGTTCAGACTCAAGAACACTAATTTAAATTTGTCTGGAAGCTGAAGTTTATATGAATGAGATTTACTTCAATTATGGATATTGGCTCCCCTTTATTTTTTCCTCTCCTACTTTACCCCTCAAAAGAATCATTTGTGCTTGGACCTTTAGGAACTATGAAATACACCTGAGAAGAATATGAAAAAAAGGAAATAATGCCTTGCCCTAAACAGTCTGGTAATTGTAGGTCGTGGTATACCCTTCTTTCCACACACTTTAGGTAAAGTGGCTGCATGGAGAACTCTCACAAGATCTTAGAACAAATCTTGGCTAGAAGGATAATTAAATGTACTCTTTGAATACCTATCATAGTAGAACATGAAGTGAATTTATCTTCTGTCTGATTTCTGTTTTTGTCATCATTTGTTTTCTTTGCTTAGTGGATATGTGATAGATACGAATGCTCATAGTTCTAGGAAATAGTTTCGTGTTTCCTAAGAATGAAGATTTGTCTTTTGTACATGAAGGCTAGGAATAAAATTTAGGGTGTTATTTCCTCATTCAAAGGGAGTTTAGCTCTCAGATATATAGTGATATTGCCTCTGGCTTCATTTTAGAATCATGGTCTCTAGTAAAGTCTGGTGTTTTAATAAAGAACATAATTATTCAAAAAATATTACCTTACAAGTACTCGGAACTCTGGCATATAATATGTACTAGGTAAATGTTTACTATTATTATTATCATTATTAATATGCCTTGGGATCAGATAAGTTCAAGAAAAGGGACCTAAAGATATGTATAGTGATCTTGTTTCAGTGTAAAACTCAATCAGCTCTCAAACTATGCAGTGACAAACCTCATGGGTGACTCCTGGTTTCCAGTTAGCATTTTAACACCTTTCTTAACTATCATCTATCAGCCAAGGAGCACAGAGAAAGATCTCTAGATTAAAATAAGGTACTAAAGCAAACAAGAATAATAATATACAATTTGAAAAAAAATTAAACAAGAATAATAATATACAATTTGAAAAAAAATTAATACTATATTTGCGAGGAGAATTGGAAATTACTAATATCATCAGCTAGAGAAGAGAAAATATGTACATGAAACAAGAATAGATTTCTATGCTACTAATAAAGAGTATTAGCAAGAGAAATAATGAAAGCTGAAAGCTGTAGGTAGTAAAAATAAGATAACAAATATGATAAACTCAACAGAAATTGTGAAAAATAAGTTTGAGTATCCCAGAAACTACTGGTTAAGGGCAAAGGTATAGGAGAGGGAAAATTAGAATCAAGTCAGAGATACCCACATCTAAATACACAATGGTGTCATGTTGCAGTTTAACATACCTAGTTTATGGTAACCAATAGCAATAGTGTAAGGTTGGATAAATATATTATCAGACTTAAAAGATCACTCCAAATTACCTTTTATGATATCTTCTTTAGGAAGGCTATTGAGCTAAAAAGCAAAGGAGTAATCAAGAAAGAAAAAGTCCCTAGATCCAATACCAGGAAGATGAAGACAATCTCTAAGCTGATGATGAAGGAAGGTCTAAGCTAACAGCTATACAGCAGCTCTAGAGAACAACAATCTATCCTGGACAAAGCGTGTCAAACTAATATAGTCCAAGGAAGATTCACTGAACCATAGATTGAGTTGGTGGAAAATAAAAGAACCAAATTTGACTCTTTTTGTAATTGTAAATAAGGTAAATAGTATGTGATGTGTGAGTGTATGTGTGTGTGTGTGTGTGTGTGTGTGTGTGTGTGTGTGTGTGTCTGTCTGTGGTATGAAGATGTGTTTGAGCATTTAAGCAATACAATGGCCAATAAGTATAAGACATGTTCCTCAACCTTGATCCACATTTTAATCCTCTGAAAAGACTGGTTCTGAATTATTGTCAACTTTTATAGTATAAGAAATTGAGCTTAACGTCTTTTGATTTGTTTCTGCCAGTCTTTAAATTGTCATGGTTTGATTTCAAATTATAGGAGAATAAGGAAAATAGGGGCAAGGGTCATAACCTGAAAGGTCAACTCAGAATTTGTTAGATATTTTGAGGTCAAAGATTATTAGATTAGGTATTTAAAGTTGCAATCATTATGCTTTTAAATTTAATTGAAAGAAGAGAAATAAGAGTCTTGCAAATGTCACAGAAAGATGTCTGAATCATTTATGTGCTTAGAAGTAAATAAGTTGGATCTCATAGTCAAGGTTCTGCTGTGCTAAGCTGAGAATTTATTCAGATTGGAAAGAAGGGAGACATTGCTTCAATCTATGGGTTATTGTTACCTAATATATAAAGAGGAAGGAAAAATAGCAATGAAGAACAAAGAGCTGACTCAAAACCCATACAACCAGGTTTAATTGGACATGATTTACAATATGCTCCAGTTTGTTTTTTTTTTAACTACTCTGTTTCTTCAGCATCATTAATTATGTATTCTATGACACATTAATGATGACTTTCTATCTTGGTTTTCACTACTTCTTTTTTCCTGTTGTCAATTACACCTACCTCCTGTTTCGTGTTCTTACTCTCAACTACCAGATCTCCACTCCTTTCCTGCTTACCTATGAGTTCAACTTCCTTTTGGTTGGTGCTTTCTGGTTTTTATTTTATTTTTTATGAGTTTGCCTGTCTATGATCTCTGATAATGGACATCACTTGGTAATTCCCACAGCTTCTATGTTACCACTCTGAGATCCCTTTTTCATTACTTATCAAGCTCTTCACAAGAGTGGCTTAATGAATCTGATTGAAGCAACATTTCCTGTCTTTCCAATCTGAATAAATGCTCAGCTTGGCACAGGAGAACCTTGACAATGAGATCCAATTCCTTACCTCTAAAGACATAAGTGGTACAGACATCCTTCTGGGGAGATTCTAGTGTCAGGTCATCTTATATGCCTTTGGCAAACTTAATTATTGTGGTATTAAATAAGGTATCTATCCTTAGTCTAATTAAAACCTGAACAACATGGCAAGGTTTCTTTTTAAGAATATAGTTGTGTATGTAAATTATTTAATGAGTCCTTTCTTATATAATACATAAACACAGAACCTGTACCTTTTTCTTTATTTACAGCTGTCTAATGAACTCCAGCATGAAACATATTCTAACTATAAAGTAGAAAATATGATTAATTTCTGTCTTTTTTAATTACAAAACTACTTTATGAAGTGATGAAAGTAGTTTTCATCAACACTTAGATTCAATATTTAACTTAAAAATCTAATTTTAAATTTCTGACATTTACTTCCCAATACAATTTCAGTGATATTTTTTCCATTTTTCAGATGAGGACTTTGAGACCCAAGAACAGAATG
>PVLC010048183.1:0-10861 GCA_004027655.1 Graphiurus murinus
GAATAAAAATCGGAGGAGACTGTGGGAGTGACTTCATGTGATCGTGGAGGCCAAGAAGTCCCGTGACCCGCCATCTATAGGCTGGAGAACCAGGAAAGGCAGGGGTGTGATTCCGTCTGAGTCCACAGGCCTGAGGACCGAGCCTGCTGGTGGACGGCCCTGGAATCTGGAAGCCCAAGGACAAGGTGCCCAGCTCAAGAAGACAAGAGAAAAGTTTCCCTTCCTTCATTTTTCTGCTGTTTGGACCTTCAATGACTTGGATGTTGCCTGACTACCTTGATGAGAGTGGATTTTCTTTACTCAATCCACTAATTCAGATGCTATCTGTTCCAAAAACACCCTCACAAACATACCCAGAAGTAATATTCTCTGATTATTTGAGTACCCCTTAGCCCAGTCAAGTTGACACATAAAATTAACCATCACATATATAGAAAATTCTATTGAAGCCAAGGCTGGTGCTGCACACCTGTAATCCCAGTACTTGGGAGGCTGAGACAGGAGGATCGCAGGTTCAAAGACAGCCTCAGCAACTTAGTGAGGCTCTCAGCAACTAGACTCTGTTTCAAAATAAAAAAATAAAAATAGGGCTGAGGGTGTAGCTCAGAGATAGAATGCCCCTGGTTTTAATTCCCAGTACTGTACACACACACACACACAGACACACACACACACACACACACACACACACACACACACCTATTGAATCTAGAATAAGCTGCTGGAACTTATAAATGAGAAAGGTGCAGTATACAAAATCAATATACTCAATTGCACTTCTATAAAGAAGCAATGAACAATCAGAACCCCACCTTACAAAATACTATTTATAATGTGAAATATATAGGGATACATCTAACAAAAATTGTGAAATACACAGGATTATATCTAACAAAGGGACATAGAAGACCTCGACATTGAAAACTATGAGATATTGCTGGGAAGAATTAAAGAAAATGCAAATGAATTGGAAAGATATTCTATGCCCATGGAGTAGAGATGTCAACTGTTAAGCTGTTGTTATTCCATGAGCCAATTATCAATCTATAGTTCAGCTCAATTCCTACTAATGTCTCAGGTTTTTTCTTAACACAAATTGACAAACTAGTTGTAAAACTCATATGTAATCCTCCCAAAAGGAATTAAAGTTAGAATACTATAGTAGTACATGTGTGTCTATATTTATAGCAACATAATTCACATAGTCAAATTATGGAACAACCCAGACGCCTGTCAGCAGATGAATGGATGAAGAAAATGTGTCTATACACAATGGAGTTTTACTCAGCCATAAAGAACAAAATGATGCCATTTGTAAGACAATAGATGGAACTAGAGAACATTATGCTAAGTGAAATTAGCCAGTCTCAGAAAGTCAAGGGTTGTGTGTTTTCTCTCATATAAGGAAGCTAGAAAGGAAATTGGAAAGAAAAGGGATTTTATGAAAATGAGGATTGACGAGAGGAGCAGTACAAGAGGATCAGGGGAGGAAGGAAAGGATGGGAAAAGGAGGCTTGTAGAATTCAACAGACCTAATAATAGTATGTCCATTCATGAAAGTATGACTAATAACCTTACTATATAGCTTGTATGCAGAGAGAGGAGGGCAGCAGGATGGGGTTACGAGGGAACCACACCAAGAGATGTTGTTGCATAAATGAATATATCACTTGGAATCCTACAACAATTATATTGTACCAGTAAAATTATAAAATAATATTTATCTGTACATGCGAAGACCTAACAAGTTAAAACCCCTTTGAGAAAAGAACAAAGTTTGAGGGCTTGCACCATCTGATTTAAGACTATGAAGCTGGGCATGGTGGTACATGCCTGTAATCCCAGTTCTTGAGAGGCCAAGAGAGGAGGATCACAGATCCTTAGAGAGACTCTCAGCAACTTAACAAGACCCTGTTTCAAAATTAAAAAATAAAAAGGGTTGGGGGGTATAGCTTAGAAGTAAAATGACTCTGGGTTCAATCCCCAGTATAAAAAATATTGATTTAAGATTATTATAAAGCTGCAATAATTAAGACAATTATCATTATAAAGATAAATAAGTAAATCAATGGAACATAATAGAAAGTCCAAATGTATGGTCAATTTTTTCAGAGGCACAAACTCAATTCAATGAAAGCAGTCTCTCCAATTAGGTGGTTCTGGAGCAATGGAAATTTTGACACTACATTAACATAATGTATAGAAGAACAATTGATAGATTGGACTTCATTAAATTTATACTGAACATAGGCCTTACCAAAAGAGAGACAGCTAGCAGATAAGCATATTTTTAAAAGATGCTCCACATCGCAAGTCACTAGGGGATTTCAAAACAATAAAACACCACTACATATCTATTAGAATGGCTAGAATCCTAAACACCGACAACATCAGATGCTTCGGGGATGTGGAGCAAGGAACGCTCATTCTTGGTTGGTGAGGATGCAAAATGGCATGGCCACTTTGGAAGACAATCGAGCAGTGTTAGCAAACTAAACGGTTTTCTCACATGATACAGCAAATCCTCTATAAGTTAAAGTGGTTTTCTTACACTCAATTTTGAAAACAAAATCTATATTTTCATAGCTCAGTGAAATTGAAAAGCTGAACTCAATCAGGACCTAAATATTATTCTGAAACTTGAAAAGCTGAAACCACTTAGGACCTAAACATTATTTGAGACTTTGCAGCATGAGACCCACTCACTGGGGTAGAGACACACTACTTCTAAAAAGTTAGGCTGGACCCTGGCCTTACTGAACTTCTGCTTCTGGGCCTTCTTGCCACAGTGAGAGACTTCAGTGACCCTAGGGTGAGCCGCGTCCGCAGTGGCCCTGGCGACTCATCTCTGTGTAAGTGTTGGCTGTAAGTTTATCTTGTGTGACGTAATAGGAGCTATAACCCCACTTGGTGAAAAACGAGCTCCCCCAGCAGCGACCACACACACTCAACTTGAAGTAGGAACTATGCATGTTAGTGAGTTGCTTTTCATAATTAATTACGCAAGTGTTTATCAAGCACCCTTTATGTGACCAAGATGTGCTAGGCACAGAGGATACAGTAGGATGGCAAGAAAATGTGGCCTCATGGAAAGTTAAGTCATGGTGGAGTAGGCCAGCAAGACACAGAAATCATTAAGTGGTCTGATAAAAATAGAGCAGGAAAAGGTTCCAAGGCAGACTTTACATTGTGACGGTAGATGGGGTGATCGGGGAAGGTCCCCCTCAGTGTGAGCTCAGAACTGGAGAACAGACGAAGCTGGCTTTATACACACTGGGGGAAGAGAAAGCAGCAAATATTCAGCATAGCTGCACCCGAAAGTTTATTCTGAGGGGATATGAACAGGAGCAAAGAGGGATGAGAAAGGTAAGCGGCAGAATAGAAACAAGGGGACAGAACGAAGTGTGTCCGTGACCCTGACGGTCTGTGTGTGTAACTTTATTTGACCTATGGTGGCAGGTGAGGAAAATAAAGCAACTCTCCTTGAACTTGGAGCGGTGGAACCTTTGACCAAGTTGCTCACCCATGAAGACAAAACTGTAAGAAGAAATGCTACTATGATATTCGGAATTCTGGCTTCTAACAGTAAGTGCCAACTCTTTAAGGTAAACGAGAATCTCATGTAAGGCATTATCTTTTTTAAAAATGTGACATTAAGGAATTTGCTTTAATTTTATTTAAGCTGACTTTCATGTTAACAAAAAAAAATTTAAACTAGTACAATCCAATGAATGTATGATTTCAGACTAGGGGGAGGGGTACTGGGGATTGAACCCAGGGACCTTCTACCTCTGAGATCCCTCCCCCCCCCAGCCCTTAAACATTTTTATTTTGAGACAGATTCTTGCTATGTTGCTGAGGGCCTTGCCAAGTTGCTGAGGCTGGCCTTGAACCAGCATCCTCCTGTCTCAGCCTCCCAAGTACTGAGATTACAGGTGTGTGCCACCATGCCTGGCTTTTGAGATATAAAAATATGTGCAGATATATACATATAAACGCTCCTCTCAAAGAGGTGCTGCAGTACATCCCAGTCTTACAAGTGTGGAGAGCAAGCATTAACTCTTAAAAGTAAAAGTATTTTGGCGTAATTTAGCATGATTTTGCCCATCTACATGTAAGTTATATTTCATATATATTTCCTGAATAATGAAGTCAAGAGGAAAGTTTTAAGAAATTAATTTTTTGAAACTGCAAACTATTGTTTGCCAAAATTAAACTCAGATGTGTATATTTACTCTGAGATCTATTACTTGCCTAGATATTTTCATATATTTCACATGGTGGTATAAAGGTATTAGTTGAATACCAGTTTTTTTAAAGCCAGGTCAATAAATGTAGTCTCTGAATTATGAATAAGATGCATTTTCCATTGTGCAAGTAAGTCAGTTTCTCATGCTATAAGGGTAGTTTTTGAGTCGGCCAACAAAAGCCTTACAATTTACCAAAAGCTCAAATGATACTGTTTTTAAAAAATGTTATTGGTCCATTACAATTATATATCATAGTGAGGTTCAATGTGTTGAAAACATACATGTGCATAGCTCTGTCAAATGATACACTGATGGAGACTGAATTCTTCCATGAAACTCAGGCTGATAGGAATAAACATGTGTCTTATGTCTTTGTCTCAGCAAAACACCAGCATGGACCCCTTCCCTGCTCCTCTTCCCTCTCCCCGTATTCTCTGGATGCTCTGTGATGATCATAGGGTCTCCCAATTCCATGGTGCCCTGCAGGGACGAGGCATTAGAGATAGTTATGAGTGGATATGGGCAGAGGAGGGGACAGGGCATTTCCTGTGACATCTGTGTCATTATAACTTCTGCCACAGCAACTGCCAATGACAGCCCTGCAGTGTTTGGGCCAGGCGGGACTCTGCTGGAGCACCAAGTGGCAGCGATGTCAGGAGCCCTAGGGGTGGCTGTCCTGTAAGGTGGGGACTCCCGGGGTACTTTTGCAGACGACAGCAGGATAAGAACATTTGTGGGGAATGGATGTCCCACCCACCTAGATTATGATGATAATACTAGTTAACACTTATATGGAACTCTTCTAAGTGCTATTTAGATATTGAACCATTTAGCCCTAACAAACAGCCCTGCAAGGTAGGTGCTTTCATTACTATTATTATTACTATTAGTGGTGGTAGTGGTGATTGAACCCAGGGGTGCCCTACCTCTGAGCTGCACCTCAAGCCCTATTTTATTTTGAAACAAGGTCTCACTAAGTTCCCAAGGCTGCCCTTGAACCTGCTATCCTCCCGTCTCAGCCTCCCAAGTACCAGGATTACAATGTGCACCACCATGCCCTGCTTAGGTGCTATTATTATTCCTATTATATATGAGGCAACCTAAGCATGGAGAAGTTAAATACAATAGCAATCGTTTGTATTATGAGACCTTTGTAAATTAATCTCAGGATTGCCTGTATCATAATTCTGTGTTAGCACCATATTGAATATCCAAAAGTCAAAAGAGGTGGAAACTTCTAACCAAAAAAAAGGGAAATTTTAAGTGTTGGGCATTATTCTGTTCCCACACCATAAAATTTGAGAAGCAAAGGTATTCACAACAACCTATTGTGTAACTCCTCATTTAAAAGTTAAGAGAGACCGCTCAAAGCATTAGGTTGCCTTGCCTGAAGTCGTACAGGTGGGTAGTAGCAGAACCAAGGTGAAAGACCAAAGCAGAAATGCAGTCTCTGATCCACAGCTTCAGACTGGACTCATCACATCATTTATGACCCTTAACGCCATGCCAACTTCTCCTTCTAAATGACTTTGGAGAGGACGTGCCTCATTTAAAGAGCAGAATTGTAATTAGCTGTTTGCACTTATGTTTTCTAATGTAATTTTTAGGTCTCCATGACTTCCTGTTTACTCTTGTTAATTTCTATCATTCACTTTTATGTATGTGTGTATAACTCGTGAAGGTCTCCAAATTGCTTGCAAAATGTTTCAGAGAAGGATGTATAAATTGAATTTTATGACTTTCTAAATGAGTCAGGAACCTCAAAATATTTAAAATTACTGTTGTATCTGGATGCTAAGCAAGATGGTTCTCTGGGACCCCAAGGACCCCACTCTGCAAGCTGAGGGTGTCTGACCAGTGCTGGGAGGAGGTTCTGTACCTGCAGTTGCAAAGTTTAACCAATGAGGGCGCTCTGCTGCCTTTGAAGTCTCCAGAGAGTCCTTGGATCCTAGAGATGAATTAATTAGCTTCTGAAAGCTTCTTTGGATTCCACAAATTGGGTGAAAAAAATCAAACCACTGTTTGAATTAACTTGACTCCTTTCTAGTTGAAGTGTCTGTTGATGTGGATAAAACACATGGCATTGCTAACTGCTTGGTGAGTTTGGTTTTTTTGTTTGTTTGTTTTGTTTTTTCCTAATATAGCCAACATGTTAAAAGGTATTGCTTCACTTTGCACACATATCCAGGAAAACTTGGAATAAAAAAAATGAGCAACTACTCCTTTGACTTAGTGAAAATTCATGTTTCTAGATTTAGTGTACATAAATGCACCTCTGCGGCTGCACAGTTAATCCATCGTTGTTGGGCAGTCTAAACATAAAGATGCTTCTTCAGAAGTTTGTATCCTCATCTAGTTTGCACGTAGTCCATGACACCACTGTGTTCCAACAGAATGCCAGGTGCTGAGTATTTCTATGAGAGCCATCTTTCCATTTTGCAATTGTAAACTAGTTGTGTGTGTGTGTGTGTGTGTGTGTGTGTGTGTGGGCGCGCTCTGCGCTACACCCCCAGTACTTTTCATTTTTGTATGTTTTGAAGCAGGGTCTCACTAAGTTGCTGAGGCTGGCCTCAAGCTTGCTGTGATCCTCCTACCTCCGCCTTCTAAAAACTGAGATTACGGGCATGTGCCACTGAGTCTGGCACTACTCTTCCTCCTCTTTACCCTCTTTCCGTTTTTCTGAATGATCGAGCTTTGTACCTGTGTCAAGCTGAGGTCATTTAGGACAGGCATTTAAATTACTTTGTATTCTTTCACTTGCCTGTATGCATTTAGTTCAGTGCAGCTGCATAAAAGTTATTCGCTGAATAAAGTAAGCTCAAGAAAAAGTTCTTTAGAATCCATGTGAAAAGCAGGTGTGGGAGGCCAGACTTAGCATTACTTGAGGCAATCTGAAGAGCTTGCTGTCTCAGGAAGAAAGTGCTGGAGAGCATACAAGATCAAGAATAAATGAGAGAGTCAAAACTGGGCGTGGGGGCACACCTGTAATCCCAGTACTTGGGAGGCCAAGATGGGAGGATTGCAGTTTCAAAGTCAGCCTCAACAACTTAGTGAGGCCCTCAGCAGCTTAATAAGACCCTGTTTCAAGCTGAAAAAATAAAATAAAATAGGGCTGTAGGTGTAGCTCAGAGGTGGAACATCCCTGGGTTCAATACCTGGTATCACTCACACACACACACACATACACACAATTAGATGGTCAACATTAGGCAACCAAAAAATGTGAATAAGAATGCAATTAAAGCCGACTGCAGAAAGATATTCCAGGAAGTAAAATTGCCAGCTCTGAAGCAACCGGGACTGTAGGCAGCACCCCAGCACCCCATTTAGCCAGAACATGTTCACATGGCTCAATGTCAGTTGCCAGATCTGAAAGTGTTCTTTGTTGAAAAGAAAGGGACATAGCCAGGCATGGTGGAGCATGCCTATAATCTCAGTTGTTGGGAAGCTGAGACAGGGGATCATAAGATTGAAGACAGTCTCAATAATTTAGTGAGATACTCAGCAACCTAATGAGACCCTGCTTCAAAACAAAAATTTAAATACTGGGGGTGTAGCTTGGAGGAAGAATGCCCCTGGGTTCAATCCCCAGTACGACAAAAAATTTAAAAAAAGAGAGAGATCAATACTGCATTCAGAGTGATGGAAACAGCAGCTTACCTATTACTTTTGCTGATTTAACCTCAAAAAAAGGAAGACTCTTTGAACATTCTGGTGTCAAAAAGCAGAAGAGCAAATCGATCCACTGTGTCACCCATTTGCAAGAGCTGCAGTGAACTGAAATTGCCCGTTGATCTGTAAGGAAGTGGTTTAGAGGATCAACTACCGAAGCTGTTGCCGACAGTCTCTTGCCATGTGGCTAAATTCAGATCTAGAGAATTTCAGGGCATGTAGAATTCGCTGGTGAAAACTTTTGTTTGGGCAGGCCAAGGTGAGGTGCAAGAGACATGCAGCACCATGGCCTCTCCCTGTGGGAACCAATCACACAGAAATAGGAGGCGCAGGAAACACAGCAGGAGAGTTCTTGTCAGTGTTGCAGCAGAAAATTCTGTAGTCTATCGAGGTGTTTTGCCTGTCACTTGGGGAATGTACTTGGACACCTAAAAGCCCAGAAACATTTTTTTTCAAGCATGCAAAAATAGGAGACTTTGGTGTGGCTTTCACAAAATTCCTTCCAAACAATACAGACTGGACTCAAAAGAACAACAGGCACTTTGCGGTGAGGAGTGCAGTCTGCTCAGTGTAGCAGAAGGATTGAGTGTTATGCCAAGCTATTATTTCTCAATCAGTACAATTTTTTTTTTTTTTTTTTTGCGGAGGATTGAACTCAGAGGCATTCTACCTCCGAGCTACACCCCCAACCCTATTTTTTATTCTTTATTTTGAAACCGGGTCTCACTAAGTTGCGGAGTGCCTCACTAGGTAGCTGAGGCTGCCCGAGAACCTAGATCCTCCAGTCTCAGCCTCCCAAATGCTTGGATTACAAGTGTGCGCCTCCACGCCCAGCTTGACAGTACAATTTTTAATATACTTTTATTGGTGCATTGTAGTCTCACATCATAATGTAATTCAGAGTGATAGGGACATTCCTGCGCACAGCACTTGGTGAGCTGCCTCACTGTAAAATGGTGTCCCCCACCTTGGGACACTACACTTCCAAGTATGACTAGTCTTTTGAATTTCACGTCTATTTCACCTGCATACAGCCAGCTGTGATTTCGCTGGACCTCTTTTAGCTACTTCGAACAGAAACAGAAAAGGCAGAAGTTTTGACTAGTTGAAAGAGAAGCCACAGGAAAAGCTGTTGTGAAAAAGCTGAGTACATTCAGCAGGTAATGAGGAAGGGCTCATCCGGGCACCAGCTGCCTCTGCTGCTGCAGAGTGACCTTCTCCAAATTTCGCACAATGCTAATTTTGGCTCAGAAATGAAGGTAACTGACCAAGAAGAGAAATTGCAAAACTAAAGGGCCAGAGGTGCCTTATTTATCAGCAAACTAGGATCATAAGAAAGAAGGGGCATACCTTCTTAGTCTTAATTAGGCTACTATACACCATGCAAAAGTCAACTTTATAACAGTCAATAGACTTGTCTTTAAGATTTTGGGCATTTTCAATAGTTATGTAGAATGTTAGAAATCAGAATATATTCATTGAAATAGGCTGGGATACGTCTTTAGTTGCATTTTGTACCAGTTTTATTAAAATCAAAATTTAAAAATATCGTCCCAACAACAACAAAAATTACTCTCATGTAATCAACAAGTATAGGGCACAATGACTCAACTTTATTGGTATGTGTTCTGGGGACATTTTTCACTTTTATGACTATCACTTTTAGTTTGGGAAGATAATCTAATTCAACAATCAAGAAGAATAGGCAGGAGTCTGTGTGGGGTCAGACTGACCTGTGCGGGTAACCTGGCCCAACTTCTTACTTGCTGTGTGATTTTGAACCACAACCTCTTTATCCCCAAAATTAGATAATAATTGTACCTATCTCTTAGAGACTGCTCAATAGACATTGCCATTACTTTTAATAAACATCAATACTCTGTTTCTTTCTTTGTAGATGACGTTAAAAAATTGTTAAGGGAATTAGATGTCATGAATTCTGTTATTGCTCAGCTTGCTCCAGAAGGTAACTTTGCATCCTGCATCTGTTTAAAACATGGAACTGGTTTCTTTTTTACATTTTTTTGTTTGTTTTTATGGTACTGGGGATTGAACTCAGGGACATTCTACCTCTGAGCTATACCTTCAGCCCTTTTTTATGTTTTGAAACAGGGTCTTGCTAAGTTGCTGAGGGCCTCACTAAATTACTGAGACTGGCTTCAAACCTGTAATCCTCCTGTCTCAGACTCTCAACTACTGGGATTACATGTGTATGTCACCATGCCTGGCTTCTTTTTACATTTTATTGAACTACATATTGAATTAAGTCATAATGAGTTATGTAGTTTATGACTTAACTGTGAATTGTTAAAATTCATAAACCACAGCTCAGTTGTGATATTATAAAAAAGGTGATCTGGAAGATCTATGGAGTTTTGGTTTTCTTTTTTTAAAATATGTTTTTATTCGTGCATTATAGTCTCACATCATAATGTAAACCATGTTGACAGTGACATACATGCACAAGAGTCTAAAGAGAAAGCCTACAGGGGAGAAGATCTTTACCAGCCATCCCTCTGATAGAGGACTAATATCTAGACTATACAAAGGACTTAAAACTTTACATTAAAAAAAACAACCCAATCAAGGAATGGGCAATTGAACTAAATACAATTCACAAAAGAAGAAATACAAATGGCCAATAAATACATGAAAAAATGTTCAACATCATTAGCAATCAGGGAGATACAAATCAAAACTATACTGAGATTCCATCTAACCCCAATCAGAAAGGCAGTCATCAAGAAGTCAAATAACAATGAATGTTGGTGAGGATGTGGGGAAATAGGAACTCTTCTAAACTGTTGGTGGAATTGCAAACTAGTTCAGCTGCTAGGGAGATCAGTGTGGCAATTCCTTAGAAAAAGGGAATGCATCCACCATATGATTCTGCTCTACCACTCCTGGGTATCCTTCCAAAGGGACTGAAATCAGAACTA
>PVLC010048184.1:0-10622 GCA_004027655.1 Graphiurus murinus
TGTGCTTGTAATCCCAGTACTTGTGAGGCTGAGACAGGAGGATCTGGGTTTGGGGCCAGCCTCAGCTACTTAGTGAGGCTCTCCGCCTCAGATAAAGAATAAAAAATAGGACTGGGGGTATAGCTCAGAGGTAGAATGCCCCTCGGTTCAATTCTCAGTACCGCCAAAACAAACAAAAAAACCTTACCATAAACATGTAATAATTTTTTTTTTTTTTTTTTTTGTGGTACTGGGGATTGAACTCGGGCATTCTACCTCCAAGATATACCCCCAGCCCTATTTTTTATTCTTTAGTTTGAAACAGGGTCTCACTAAGTTGCGGAGTGCCTCACTAGGTAGCTGAGGCTGGCCGCGAACCCGGATCCTCCGGTCTCAGCCTCCCAAATGCTGGGATTACAAGCGTGCGCCACCACGCCCGGCAATTTGAACAATTTTTAATAGATTATACCCAGAGTCTAAGTAAAAATTACTTAAGAGTCCTTGATATTTTCTAAAATAAGCACATGTAATTTTGTGGCTACATTAACATTGTTTTAAGCATAAACTCTGCTTCATCTTAGAGTAATTAGTGCCACTTTAAACAATTGTGTGCACTAAAATAAAACATTAAAACTAGATAAACAGCAGAGGGAGGAGAAGAAACGGAAGCTGAGCCTGACTTCAGAACCGGGCTCTCATCCCTCTGCTGAGCACTGTGGCTAAACTGGGACTAGAACTCAGATTTCCAGACTTCTGCCTCTCCGGGATCTTTGGCGTATGAAAGTACTTGGCTTGGAAACTCCAGACTGGGCTCAGCAAATCCTTTTGTCCCATTGAGCCTATTTGAATTAGAAGCCGTTTATAAAATCACTGAAGAGTGTAGGAAATAGAGTCATAGGCATCCGGCAGTTAGCGGGGACTCGAATCTCTGATGTAGTGAACTGAATGTGATGCCTCGATACCCTGCTCGGCTGGCTTTCTGTCATTCTTTCAGCTCTGCCATGTCATAGACGTTACACGACTCTTTCCTAGACATACTCTGACTTTGCCAGAATATTAACAGTTCTTTTGGGAAAGTGAGATCCCACAAAAATTGGTAAAAGCTGCAAAAGATTGGGGAGCACCCAGTGCTGCCGAGTCAAGTGTATCCCAAGGTACCCGACAGAAGGGCTGCAGTTTTGATGTGACTCCCAGCCACGCTCTGTCCCGCCTGGAGAGAGCCCATTGGAATGAAGTCATGGCCTTTTGTTTATGGGAAAAGTCAGTCACAAGTTCTCCACTTTATTTACTAATGATAAATTATTGGTGACATACCTCACGACTGATGAAGATATACTGCTTGAGAATTGTTTTCATAGGAGAGTTTGAGTCCTTTAAATGAATGTTTTATAGATAGAACTAAGTTCTTTACACTGTTTAATCTCTGAAAATAGTCTTTTTCTTTAGTCCTCTTTAGCTTTCTATAACTTACTCCTTTTCCTACTGTCTCATATCTGGCTTTACTCCCTAAGGTTAAAATTAGCCTCAGGGAGCAGAACAGCTTTCTCTTGGCTTCCTTTCCCCAGTGCCCAGGCCTTGGGGAGAGCTGCCCCGGACCTCTTTCCTCTCGAGACAGCACCCCTTTCTGTGCTTACTGAGACCACTGTGGGGAAGGCTGGATTGCCTGGCTGTTGGATGAATCTGTTGGTATTTTAAGAATAGCTATTAAAATACTATAGTTAATTGATTTTCCTGAGTCTGCCTTAATTATTTTTACTAGTTATCACATTTTTTTCCAAAGTGAAGTTCAAAATCTTTTTATAGGAATATTCATTTTTATGCAGATTTCCTATTACATAAGAAACAAATGGATGAAATTGTTATAAAGAGTAATTTTGTGTGCATAGAATATTAAGGATTTAAATTGAAGCTGGGTGTGGTGGCGCACACTTGTAATCCCAGTACTTGGGAGGCTGAGACAGGAGGATTGCAGGTTTGCTGCCAGCCTCAACTACTTAGTGAGGCCCTCTGCAACTTAGTGAGACCCTATTTCAAACTAAAGAATAAAAAATAGGGCTAGGGGTGTAACTCGGAGGTAAAATCCCCTGGGTTCAATCCCCAGTGCTGGAAAAAAAGGAATTTAAATTGAAAAGTAGCAATATTTTTAGATTGAAATGTAAAGTTTTTGCCTTTTTCTTCTTTCTGATAGGTCTTATTCCACTGCTGGGGATCGATGTTTGGGAGCACGCCTATTACCTTCAGTACAAAAACGTCAGACCTGATTATCTAAAAGCTATTTGGAATGTAATCAACTGGGAGAATGTAACTGAACGATACCTGGCATGCAAAAAATAAAACCTTATAATATTGAGTATGTTAAGCTCTTTATGACTATTTTTGTAGTAGTGTAGAGTACTGCGATTTGCTGATAAGCTGCTCTGTAACCTTTACTGATGTTGCTTATTCATATATTTGATAAACATAATTTAATGTTATGAATAATTTTTATTTTAAAATTTTATTATTCCACTGAGAATCGTAAGTGCTCTGGGTGATTTAATGTTAATCGGACATTTTCTTCAGAGAGCTAAAATTGCTAGAAAGTTATAATTGTCATAAAACCGTCAAAACTAATTCATCCCTATATATTTTTGAGGCCTGCCGGGAAGCCTTTGTAACCCTGTTTTATTTCAGTTATAGAAAGTATAGTCTTTTGCTCCAGTTGTAACAGTGAAATAGAAGACTGAGTCTTTACCTTTCTGTGGAGAGTTACTCCTTTGTAAGTAATCCTGTGTCTTTTGGCACTCCAGTGTGTCACCCAGCGTCTTTATGGTTATATGTACACACGTTACACCATTTTGTCACTTAAAAACATATAACTTGATTATTATGTGAGAATTGCTTTATCACAAGAAGGACATAATTTGGCATCTGGATTTTTTTGTAGGCAGAAAATATAAAAACTCTAATGTGAAATTTTGTCCTCGATCATAGAAATAGGTGTTTACAAAAGTGCCCAAGATGGACAGACGAGGGTCCAGTTGGAACCATCAACAATGGGGACGAGGCCCCTGCATTCTGCCTGGACTGTCTCCCTGCCTGCCACAGGCCAGAGGCCGCCTCCCCAGCCAGGGGCAGGCTGCTCTCTGGGTGTGCTCAACAGTCAGCCTCCCCTCAGGAACACTTGTTTCCATAGGCATGGTTTTGACTTTTCTGTCCTTCGTGAGATATCTATATATCTCTATGTGTATCTATCTCCATATATGAATATATTTTTTGTTTTAAGGAATTTATAGTCACCACAGAAGCTTTATATTGTTTTCCAATAAAGGGAAAACTCTACCCATAGTCGGTGATAGAGCATTTCAGATATGTTCCTCTGTGGGTTTTGCACATAGAGCTGTTTACTATTTAAATGTAGCAGGGATCCCTTTTGTATTTGGCTTAGCACTGTCTTATATTTTTACATGTTGTTTCATCTTTCTAAGTATACTTAATGGCCATATAATATTTTATCAATTGGACATTTCCTAATTTGTTTTATAGTTTTATTACTCAATCTTTCATTTGCTTCTATTGTTACTTATAAATAATGCTACAATGAGCAGCCCTGTGCATATAGGTTTTACCTCCTGTTGGACTATTTTCTTTTCTTTTTTTCTTTGTGGAACTGGGGATTGAGCCCAGGGGTTCTCTACCACTGAGCTATATCGCCAGCCTTTTCTTTTCTTTTTTTTTTGGAAGCAGGATCTCCCTAAGTTGCTGAGATTGGCATCAAACCTGCAAGCATCCTGTCTCCACCCTCAGGCATGCACCATCGTGCCCAGTTTGGAGTATTTTCTTTACATAGATTTTCTTCTTAAACCCATTTAGTAATGTTTTTCCAGGCTTATTTTTTAAAATTTCCCCAACATTCATTTTCTTTTTTTGGTGGTACTGGGGATTGAACCCAGGGGCACTTTACCTCCGAGCTATACCCCCAGCCCTATTTTTTATTCTTTATTTTGAAACAGGGTCTCACTAAGTTGCCGAGGGCCTCAGTAGGTAGCTAAGGCTGGGAACCTGGATCCTCCGGTCTCAGCCTCCCAAATGCTGGGATTACAAGCGTGCGCCACCACACCCGGCTTTCTTTTTCTTTCATGGAAAAATGGAGTAACTTAGCAGTTTCAATATTGAAGACTGAAGTTTAAAAAAAAAAATAAATTCAAGATACTGTTCTTTTAGAATTCAATTAGGAAAGTATTTAGGCTTTCTGAATTCAACACTGTTCCTGAGACTGTTGATAACTGTGTGTGTCTGTGTGCATGCATTTGCACCAGTGGCTTGGTAGACTTTGAGACTGCGATTGCTGTCCGTCCTGTACCGCACTGACACCACTTTCATGAAGTGCAGGTGGGAGTCCTGTGGTTACCACTGGCCCCGGTCAGAAGGCAGTGAACTCTATTTAAACAGACCTTGTAGGAGAGTGGGACCTTCTGAACAGTGGGCTTTCGAATACAAGTCATTTGCTAGATCAAGGTTTGTCTTGAATTAGCACAGGTTTGCAGAGTCTGTTAACACATAAAACCTTGACTCCTACTAAGCTTTCAGATTAAAAAACAAAACAAAACATTCAATGTTGAAATTTCTGTGGGGCTCTATTTTTGCTTTGGCTTTCTGTTGACAATGAGAATTAGGAAGCGCACTGTCCTTCACTAAGTTTGTGTCTCCTCCTTGCTGGATAGATTTAAGAACCAAGAGAATTTATAAACTAACCACTTTAATCATCCAGCAGAAAATGATGCTTAGATGGTTTGGCCCTATTTTCCATAATACAAAAGAAAGAGAAACAAGTAAAACTGGTATTTTCTCCTTCGTCCAAGGAAGGTTTTTGTGACCTGGATCAGCATTGTAGTCATAATTGTACTTGAAAAATGTTATCGTGATTAGTTTTGTGGGGAAATAAGAAAGCAAGACAAATATTTTCTTTGAACTACTACCTGTTGCTTGAACTGTTGTGTAATAATTAAACTTTGATGTTGACAAGTTGTTTTGTTGATATAGTATCAAAACCATAAAATTAAGATTGATGTGTTGTGAGTCATATCCAAAATGAGGTATAAGTTTTATTTTCTGGTTTAATTTCCGGGGAAGTACTTTTTGGGAAAGTTGTTAGGAAGAAAATGTTTCATAAATTACTATTTCTCCTTTTCCGTCCTACCCTGCTGCTCCCAGCAAACTTGTCCTATCTTCTAAGATATGCATAAAACCTAGTACATGGTGAAGATCCTATAAGTTCCTGGATAGATTTCACTTAATTATTCATTAAAGAAACATTTATTTTCCTATTGTAGGTGTGAAGTTTTTTGATTATTAATAAAATCTGTCAACCATCAAGAGGTCTACATAATGTATGTGTGTCAAAAACAATAATCATAATGCTCTTTTCATTTTTACTGCTTTTCTGTGAGAAAGGAATAACTGAGAGATAGTTGAAATTTTATTCTCAAAACCCAGAAGGCATATGAACTATATATATCTAGTCATATCTGTAGTAACATTATTTAATTATGTTAAATCATATGTAGTAAACAGTATTGGTAATGCAGGGAAAAACCAGTGTTTTACCTACTGTTTCACTGCTCACCACAACACTTTTTTTTTTTTCTGGTGCTGGGGATCAAACCCAGGGCCTTGCACAGACTAAGCAAATGCTCTGTCACTGAGCTACAATCTCCAGCCCAGAACACAACTCTGATGCTAGATTTTCTAGTGGATACCAGCGGGGCATCCTAGAATTCAACTTAGAGTCAGATCCCATAGGCTGAGGGCTGTCTCACAAGGCTGCCCCTACTTGAGATGCCAATTCCAGGTTCCAGGTTGTGACTTGAACTTTGGACCAATCAGCTGTAAGTTGTAGTTCCTATGAACCCCCTCTTTGGGTTTGATTAGTTTGCTAGGGTGGCTCACAGAACTCAGGGGAACACTTCTTTTATAAAGGTATTGCAAAGAATACAGATGCTGTACAAAAATTCCCAAAACCAAGAGGCTCCAATAGCGGGTATTTATTTTCTCTGTTTTTCTTGTGTGGTACTGGGGATTGAACCCAGGGGTGTTCTACCTCTGAGCTATATCCCCAGTCCTTTTTATTTCGTATAAACAGGATCTTGCTAAGTTGCTGGGGGTCTTACTAAGTTGCTGAGGCTGGCCTTAAATCTGAGATCCTCCTGTCTTGGACTTCCTAGTACTGTGATAACAGGTATGTGCCACCACAGTTTTGGAGGGTTTGTGTCTGAGATCCAGGGGCCAACTGATTGATTTCCTGGTGAGGGCTGACTTCCTGGTTTGCCGACAGCCACCTCTGTCTTCACTTGGCAGAGAGGGGTGGTGGTGGTGGGCATGTGATAGCAGACTTTCTCTAAGGCCACCATCCTGTCAGATCCAGGTCCCATTCTTATGACCTCATTTAACCTTAATTACCTCCTAAAGACCCCTTCAGGTATAGTCCCATTGAGGACTGGGTTAGGGTGTCAAAATATGAACGGGGAAGGGAGGGTATACAATTCACTCAATTGCAGCATCTTGCCTTAATTCAGCCTTTTTTAGGGGGCGATACTGAATCAAAATATTAGTTAAAAAACACACCAATTCCTAATGACTTAAGAAATAGAAGTTTTCAGCACTCTACATCTTTGACATTAAGCCAACAGTGTACAACCTCATAAACTCAAATGTAGCTGGGCGTGGTGGTGCACGTTTGTAATCCCAGCATTTGGGAGGCTGAGACCGGAAGATCCGGGTTCTAGTTCAGCCTCAGCTACCTAGTAAGGCACTCCGTAACTTAGACCCTGTTTTAAAATAAGAATAAAAAATAGCTCTGAGGTAGAATGCCCCTGGGTTCAATCCCCAGTACTGCAAAAAAAAAGGTCTGGTGGTCATGAACAAAGCTATCATACCTATGTGCAGATTTTTGTGTGTATATACATTTTCAATATACTTGGGTACACTAAGGGACATGATTACTGGATATCATGTTTAGTTTTGTAGAAATGGAGTTTTTAATGTAGTGCTTATCTCATGGCCGGTGGTGTAGCTCAGTGGTAGAGCACTTGTCTAGTGTGCTCAAGGTTCTGGCTCCATCCCTGGCACGAAAAGGAGAAAGTTTGCCTCACTGTAGGGAGAGACTCACCAGCGGCCAGGGCCTTTGGCATATTTGGCAAGTGGGCCCTACTCGGGGAGTCAGGCCAGGAGGCTGAGCGCAGCGCTGAATTCAGCCTTCACCCTGGCGCAGAGCCGCACCTGCTGGAGGGTGCTGTTCCCCTTCCAGTGCCCTTCAAGTTCCCTGTGAGTTAGCTTAGGTCTTGCTCAGTCTTCTCTCCTTGAGTCCTGACCCATTACCCTGTCCTCAGGGTTGGTTCTCCCTCTTTTCTAGAAGATTCATCTCCAAGGCTTCTGGGGTTGAGGTAGGGATTGGAAAAATCATTTTTCAAATGTCCTCTAAAGCCAGGCGTGGTGGCGCACGCTTGTAATCCCAGCATTTGGGAGGCCGAGACTGGAGGATCCGGGTTCCCGGCCAGCCTCAGCTACCTAGTGAGGCACTCCATAACTTTGTGAGACCTGGTTTCAAAATAAAGAATGAAAAATAGGGCTGGGGGTATTGCTCGGAGGTAGAATGCCCCTGAGTTCAATCCCCAGTGCCGCAAAAAAAAAAAAAAAATAAATAAAAATAAAAGTCCTCTAAATATATCCCTCTTTTAAAGTCCCTACTCAGGAGTATGCCCTGGGCGCATCTGAAATCAAGGTGCCTCTGCCATGGGCTCCGACTCAGATTTAATTCTGTGGCATGCCTCAAGGTGAAAGGACCTCCATTTCTCTTGCTCTCTCACAGCCTCTAGCGGTCAGTGTCCAGAAAAGGCTCTTTTTCTCCTTGTCCCCAGGAAACCTCAGGATTGTCTGATTTTTCCTATTAACCCAAGTATAAGCTGGGTGTGGCGGCGCGCACTTGTAATCCCAGTACTTGGGAGGCTGAGACTGGAGGATCCAGGTTTGCGGCCAGCCTCAGCTACTTAATGAGGCCCTCCACAACTTAGTGAGACCTTGTTTCAAAATAAAGAATAAAAAATAGGGCTGGGGATGTAGCTTGGAGGTAGAATGCCCCTGGGTTCAATCCCCAGTAACACACACACACACACACACACACACACACACACACACACACGTATATTTGGTCTATGACCAGTAGGTGGCAGTGTTTCCACACTTTTCTCTTGTTAGCTCCAGGCTTGGAACAGGATTTATGTAGAAGAAGGGAGGGTTCCAGGTGTTGGAAGAGTATTAAAGAGACTCCTTAGACTCACATTGCACAGGACTTTTTAGTTTTTTTTTGTTGACAACTGATAATCCTTTCCTTTTTTGTTTTTAGGCTTTTTTCTTTTGAGATAATCTTAAATTTACATAAAATATGCAATTACAAGAATCTTAGTTTTTTGTTTTTGTTTTTTTGGTACTGGGGATTGAACCTAGGAGTATTCTACCTCTGAGCCACACCCCCAGCCCTATTTTTTATTCTTTATTTTGAAACAGGATCTCCCTAAGTTGCAGAGGGCCTCACTAAGTAGCTGAGGCTGGCCGAGAACCTGCAATCCTCCTTGTCTCAGCCTCCCAAGTACTGGGATTAGACACAGCTAGAAGCTTAGTTTTTCCACAATCATTTGATAATAAGTCGCTAAATACATTATACATCTATCACTGCTGAATACATTATATGCATCTCCAGCAAACGGACATTTTCTTGCAAAACCACCATGCAGCCATGCCATCACAATCAGGAAATTAGCATTGATACTAACTACTATCCTGTAATCCTCAGGTGCCATACAAGTTTCACCCGCTGTCCCAATTATTTATAGCAAAAGGATCCAGGCTAGAACTGTCCATTGCATTTGGTGTCATGTGTCTTATCCTTCAAGCTGGACATGTGTTAGTCTTTCCTTGTCTTTCATGAGCTTGATCCTTTGAAGGTTATACATAGTTCTCATTTTGTAGGCTGTCCCTCCATTTGATATTGCCTAAATTTCCTTATATTAGACCAAAGTCATATGAGTCTGGCAGGCATGTCATTACGTTGTCAGGTGGCACAGGCTTTTATTCTGTCTCACCACGGGTGATGTTAGCTTCGATCGCTTGATCACAGGGGTGGCTGCCAGTCTTTCCATCATAAAGATATTTGGTACCCTTTGCAGTCAGTAAGACTTTAGTGAGGAGATACTTTGAGACTGTGTAATATCATGTTTATCATCAAACTCTCAAATTATTCATTCATTATTAGCATAGTTGATATTTAAGGGGCATATCAACTTTTTGTCTCTATAATGAAACACCCAATACAGACTACTTATGAAGAAAAAGAGGTCTCTTTTGCTCACAGTTTTGGAGGTTGAAAGTTTAAGCAGCATAGTGCGGGCTCAGCGGGGGCGCCCAGTGGTGGGTGGCAATGGTGGAGATACATATCCGTCACATCTTGAAACGAGAAGCAGAGAGCATAGCAGAGCCAGGCTCAGGCTTTTTACAACTTGCTCTTGCAAGAACTCACTTGGGGAGACCGGTACTCCCCTCCGAGGACATACCCCCATGACCTAAGGACCCCCCACTTAACCCTACCTCCCCAACGCTCCTCCACCTTCCTAGACCACCAGCCTGAGGGCCAGGCCTTTAATCACTGGGACTGCTGGGGAGACATCGTTAAACCACTTTCCCACTATAGCAATGGGCTATTCACTTTGATGCTCAGATGGCTTGGGATTTAGTGAGCGCCACCTCAGGGTGTCATGTATGTGATTTTGGTACTCACTACGATAATTTCTGGCACAATGTGTTCAGATTGTGCTTCCCCTGCCCCCAGGTCGGCCATTTCCTCTCAGAGTCTTGGGTACTTGGAGTGTAGACTGGTATTTGGAAACCAAGAGCTGGGTGCCTCGTGAGCTCGTTGCTTTTGGAGTGTCATTGCTCCAGGCCTTTTTGATGATCGTAGCTAAAGAATATATGGATATGCGTATATATGTATGGGTAGGTGTGTGTGTGTATGCAGATATCTGCATTTATCGATGCATACATCTGACAATTACAGCTAGATTTATTTCTATATCTCTACATACTGCAAACCCTAAGTTCACACCAGGGTTGAGCACATAATTGATGACGCCCAGTGCAAACTTGCCACAGCTCCTTAATAGTTGGATCTTGAGCAAGGGGGTCCGCTGGAGTCCTGCAAGGTAGACGATTCCAAAAGAAGGAATGTGTGGCATATCCCACTTTGCATTATTATATCCTGGAAATTTTGGGTGCTTTGGATTTTGCTTTTATATTAATTATAAAAGAAAACTTCTTAGAAACATGTGGCCTGACAGATACTGATCTCTTAGCTGAAAACAAGCAGTGCCTTGAGACAACCCAATTCATTAACCACATACAAACATTAGTCAGGAAATGGGCTTTGCAAGCTTAGTTACTAAACAGCCTTATGTTCCCTATCAGCACACAGGTATAGAAACAAAATAAATAAGCCAAAGAGACTTAGGTCTACTATTTTATCTATGAGTAAAGAAGGCTTTAAGACAGATAGTTTGCCCACTTCCTCTTTGTCTCTCTGAAACTTTACCACACATTAACTAACTCTCTAGCTGCCT
>PVLC010048185.1:0-10961 GCA_004027655.1 Graphiurus murinus
AAGAATAAAGTGGCTATAAGTGTGAGGGTTTGTTTCTATATTTTCTATTCTATACAATTGGTCTTTGTGTCTATTTTAGTGCCAATACCATGGTGTTATGACTTTAGATAAAACACTTAGCCATGTATATGATATTTGCCAACTTCAGAGTATCTACTGACATCTTTTCATCAAAACGAAGAACCTAGGCCTAATCTTTTGCTACCTCTCTCATGCTCAATGGAATCCTCATTTCAGTGTTATTCTATTTACATTTTCAATGTTCAAAGTATTTATGTTTTCATGAAAGATTAGTTTAATCTCATACTTTACACTTAGAATATGATTAAAACTCATCAAATAAAAATAAATGGTTTTATTATGATGATTTGTCAGTTTTATGCCATAATAGTTTACTGGTTTAAGGAAAATTTCCTGTGTCTATATCCAGAGGGAATCATATTTTTTCTTTCTCATTTCTTTCACTTTCTTTGAGACATAGTTAACTGCCACTGTTTCTAGCATCTAATGTCCTTCTTTCTCAGGATTATTTTTTTTTCTTTTGTCCTGGGGCATGAGCTAAAGTATACTTTGTTTGTTTGTTTGTTTTTTAGCAGTGGATGTCTAGGAGAAAAATGTTCTGTATTCTTATATGTCCACAGTGGTTTTCACAATTTGCTCTTAAGCTCATTGTAAAATTTTTTCTAGAAGTAAAATTCTGGGTTCAAATATATTTTTGTCTGATTTCTAAAAATATTAAAATATTGCAAGGTGTGGTCATACACACTTCTAATCCCAGTACCTGGGAGGCTGAGAGAGGAGGATTGCAGGTTCAAGACCAGATGCAGCAACTTATTAAGACCTTTAGCAACCTAGCAAGACCTTGTTTCAAAATAAAAAGGGCTGAAGATATAGATCAGAGGTAGAATGCTTCTGGATTCAATATCTAGCACCACAAAAATATATATATATATATATATTACATTCTGTCATTCAATCTATTATCAGTTTGATTCTTAATCCTTTGTAAATAGCATTTTTTCTCTTTATCCTTTACTGCATGAATTTATAAACATTTGAAATTTGCATGATTGTTTTTCAAGATTAGAATTAGGTTAAATTCATTTTCTTTTTGTGTCTACTTTTTTTTTTTCAAAAATTGTAAAGGGTTGGCACTTTAATATCATGTATATAACCTGTTCTTCCACATACTTTTATCTTTAATGGCCTGTGCCCGAAACAATTTTAATATTGTAGGAATTGAAAAGCCGCAATTTTCTGAATTGCTCACTTATTCCAATAAAAACTAAAAAGCTTATTTTTCTTCTCTCTCACACATACACATTATACATATATATATGTATATATATATGACTCTCTCACATACATACACATATATCTACATGGCTGACTATAAATAAGGGCTTACAAATTTATTTTTATTCAATATGTTACAGTCTAATTTCTGATCCCAGTAATTGGGAAGTAATTTGATTTTTACTAATCTTTCCACAGATAGCAATGATAACCAATGAGGAAAATATAAGAATAACTGTTTGGAATTCCTGTAGGCAGAAATTATAGAGTATTTGAATCTCAAAAGGCAAGAGCCAGCCAGGCGTGGTGGCACTCACCTGTAATCTCAGAACTTGGGAGGCTGAGACAGGAGGACTGCAGGTTCAAAGCAACTTAACGAGGCTGTCAGCAACTTAGTGAGACGCTGTTCCAAAATAAAATAATAATATTGGTCTGGGGATGTCACTCAGATTTGGAATAGCCCTGGATTCAGCACCACTGGGGGAAAAGAAAAAAAAAAAAAAAGGCAATAGTCATAGTGAGACCCAAATTATTCTTGCCTTCCCTGACAGTGCCCCAGTACAGGGCATTTAACAGCTAATTTCAGGGAGGGATCCACTGTCATGTTGGTCTGAGACACCAGAGGAGTTCTACAAACTTAACAGGAAAATTCTAGAAGTAAGGAAATCTCAGGCACTCCCAAAATCTGTGTCTCAAGTCTTCTCAAATCCTTAGCCATGTTTGGGAGAGAACAGAAACACCAAGAAGAAAACAGTAGCTAAAAAGCCTGAGACAGCAAGGCAGAAGTTTTGGCAGATAGATGTTGAGTCTGGAATTTGAGTCCTATCACATTAGAGGGGTTTGGAAAATATCTCAAGTCCTCTACTGAAATTCTGAGAGATCCACACCTTAGAATTAAAAACTACATATGAACTTAGAATTTAAAACTACATATGAAGGCTAACTACATATGATATCACTAATAATGTGGAATTTTGTAGCTATAAAAATATTTTCAAATAACTAAAAACTAATAATTGTTGGTAGTAGATTATCATAAAAATGTTAACGAAGAATGGCTCCAGATGTGAAATCAGTTGTAGGAGAGGAAAGGAATGCTAGAAATATATTAGTAAATATAACATACTGTATATATGTATTTTCTTAATTATTTAAAAGTGAATTAGCTCACCAGCCATGGTGGCACACACCTGTAATTCCAGTACGTGGGAGATTGAAACAGGAGGATTGCAGCAACCTCCTATCCTGGCAAAATTCTAAGCAACCTACTGAGACCCTGTTTCGAAATAAAAATAATAACAATAATAAAAAGAGCAGGAGGTAGAATGTCCCTGGGTTCAAACACACACACACACACACACACACACACACACACACACACACACACACAGTGAATTGACTTACTAAAATAAAAATAACCAGTTCAGCATGGTGGCTTATGCCTTTAATACATGCCTGTATTTGGGAGACTGAGACAAGATGCTCACAAGTTCAAGGCCAGCCTCAGCAACTAAGCAAAACCATCAGCAACCTAGTGAGACCCTGTTTAAAGATATAAAATTAAAATAAAGAGCTGGGTATGTAGCTCAGTAGTAGAATACTTCTGGGTTCAATCCCCAGTACTATAAAAATATAAATAAATACATACATACAACAATGTACTGTGGAGTTATAATACACGGAGATAAATTAGCTATATAATAGAACAAAAATTAAGAGAAAGTATACATGCAATTATTCTGTTGTAGGTTTTATAAGTGCTATATCATTTTACTAATTATTTATATTTTTGTTAGAACTCAAAATTAAAATTAAGTCCATATGTAGTTTTCTTTTTCGTGCAACTTTATTAGATTTTGGTATCACTGTTGTACTAACCTAATGTAAGTAATTTTATATACTCTGGAAGTATCTATGTAGCATTGAGACTACCTAGTCTGAAATTTTGGTGAACTCCCTGTGAGACCATCTAAAGCCTATAGTACTTTTGAAGGGTAGACCATCTTTGCCATTGTTTGTTTATTCAATAACATTCTTTCCCACTTCATGGAAATTTCAAACTCTGCTGAGGTCTATTTTGGTAAGTTGTATATAAGTAGCAAAAAAAATTATTTTCATTTAGGTTTCCAAATGAATTTATAAGAAGTTATACCAAATATTTATTATTCTTAATTTTTTCTCCTCTTATTATTTTGTATTCTGTTTATTCAACATTAAACTGATTTGTGGTTTGTCTACTTTTTTAACATTTTAAATGGGTCAGTATTTTGGTTAATCAGGTTTTCTGTTGTTTTTCCTATTTCTTTTTTTTTTTTTTTTTTTTTGCGGTACTGGGGATTGAACTCAGGGGCATTCTACCTCCAAGCTATACCCCCAGCCCTATTTTTTATTCTTTATTTTGAAACCAAGTCTCACTAAGTTGCAGAGTGCCTCACTAGGTAGCTGAGGCTGGCCGCGAACCCGGATCCTCTGGTTTCAGCCTCCCAAATGCTGGGGTTACAAGCGTGCGCCACCACGCCCGGCTTGTTTTTCCTATTTCTTATCTGAGATATCTTTTGATTTAATTTGTTTTTCTTTTACTAGCTCTTTGAATTTAATTCATTTTATTATTTATTCATTATATGAATAGTTTTTTATGTTCCATGTCGACTCAAGTAGAAGAGGTTTTTTTTTTTTTTATTATGGAATGTAGATTTGACATCTATACATTGATATATTGGTAAAGTGGCTCTTTAAAAAAAATAAAAACAAAAGAAGGCTCTGGTTATAACATTTGCCAATTTCTGTGGCACAAGCACTGCCACTGTGGCTATCTTTAAGCACTGCCACTGTGGCTATCTTTAATGCATGGAGTTGGGAAGAGAGAGGTGGAATCAGCTCTCACAAGTCATACTTGATGAGCCATTTCAACACAGCAGATGTAACTTACTGAACATACTTAGATCTTCTGACACTTTTCTTACCTCTTAGTTCACTTGATATGTCTGAAATTTAGAATGCGTCCTTGAAATTTCCTATTGTTAGTATGTTTCTGCCAATTTCTACTTATAAAACTCCCATACTTTCTGCTTTTTGAAGGTGATTTCCAAATTAAATGATGCATTTTATTCATAACTGTTATAGCATCATTTTGAATTTTGCTTTTTGTCAGTATAAATGTGTTATTGTTTATCTCATATAATATTAGGAAGCCTGATTTTTATACTGATATCAGGATTGCAGCTCCTATTTTTTTATCATTTCTACTTGATGGATATCCACCTATCTGCCCAGACCTTTGTTTTCTCACATTTCTGAATAATTTTGTTTTACATATGTCTTTTGTTTAAAACATTGAACATTTTAAGCCAATTTGACAATGGTTTTCACTTAATAGATGAGTTAAAGCATTTCTATTCATTCATATGACTGAAATGTTTGGTTTCAACTCAGATAGTATTGTTCTATTTATAGTATTACTGGGTTTTATTAACTGTGTTTCCCCATATGCTATATTGGTTCTCTTTTTAACCTTTTTTATTGTGTTTGGTTTTTAGGAAGGCTTATATTTTTGTTCTAGCAGTTTTCTTTCCATATTACCTTTTATGATACCATCAGTCATTACTTAGGTTTTTGCTATTTGCAAAAGTCAACTTAAATGACAGCTTATCACCTTCAGTTATGCAATAGTCATTAAAATTATTGTTTTTCCTCTTCTTTCCTTCCCTTTGTTTTTAAATTATATTTTTCTATGTTTGTGAATACATAGGATTTACCATCTTTTCTTCCAGTCACATATATATGCTTTTAAATGAATTCTGCATCTATAATTACGTGTATTTCATGCTCACCACCATTCTTTTTTCTGAAGTTTGCCTGGTTGTCCCTTGGTTTGATGAAGTTTGCCTTGATGTTTGCCTCAAGAATAACTTTGAAATACACTATTTCCTGTGTTCCTACAGGGGGGGAAATATGGTTTTCTGGAGCCCTGAAACTTGAAGGACAGCCAAATTCCTCATGAGATAAATGCTACGTGTTTTTTGCTGACAGATGTACTTCTAGAACTTCATGTGGTATCTGTCACAAAGTAGGCAGTCAAGAGATATTAGCTGAATTAAACAGGAGAGGATGGTGTAAGCCTGGGCATGGTGGTGAACACTTGTAATACCAATACTTGGGAGGTTGAGACAGGAGGCCCTCCACAACTTAGTGAGACCCTGCTTCAAAATAAAGAATAAAAAATAGGGCTGGAGGTGTAGCTGGCATGTAGACTGTCCCTGGGTTCAAAAAGAAAGATAAAGAAGAAGGAAGGAAGGAAGGAAGGAAGGAAGGAAGGAAGGAAGGAAGGAAGGAAGGAAGGAAGGAAGGAAGGGAAGGTAGTTGTAGATATGTTTCATCAAGGCTAAGATTGACTTTGTAATATTTCTTCAGTGTTCAGGATCATAGGAAATATAAGGTCAAACACTATACATTTGAAATTTTTGTCAAATTTTGACCAGAAAATACTCCCTCAATCATCCAGGCAATCTTTGTAATTCTCACTTGAAATCAATAGTGCAACCATCATGCTCTGTTCTTAGGTAAGGAGTCTAAATAAATTTGTGCCTTTGATCAATCCATAATATATATTCCACCTAAAAGAAGGATTTTTCTGCTTAGCATAATCTCTTCTTATGGGGGAAAACCAAAACGGTGCATAATATAGCCACAAAAAAAGGATTTTCACCCCATGACAATGGACCTTCATTTCTCACTGTCAGAGATCAAGACCAGTGCTCAGTTCACAACTACACTCCTTTACAAGCTATTTTTAAAGGAACAAGAAATGCTTAAAAGAAACAAGAAATTTAAGAGTTAAGTGCTGAAAAATAAAGATAATGGGTCAGGGATATATTCAGGATAAAAGGAGCAGAGCCCACACGGATCTGATTTTTCTCTTACTTCTAACTAGAAAAAAATCTAAGGACGTGCAGCTATTAAGAAGATAAATGCTTAGCTTACTCAGAAGATTGCCTGGTGGTAATGGCACAAAAATTAGAGGAACCTCATCATGCAGGAGTCCCTCAGGCAGTTTAGCCCCCAACCAGGTTTATTGAGGAAACAAAACCTCTGGCACACAATCTTCACTGTGGAAGGCAAAGCAGAAAGAACATGATGCTTGTTAAGCATCAATGATGTGCCAGGCACTGTACTGGGGTTTTCATATGCATTTTATTTCTTTTTTCTTTTTTTTTTTTTGCGGTACTGGGGATTGAACTCAGGGGTGTTCTACCTCTGAGCTATACCCCCAGCCCTATTTTTTATTATTTATTTTGAAACCAAGTCTCACTAAGTTGCAGAGTGCCTCATTAGGTAGCTGAAGCTGGTCTCAAACCCGGATCCTCCAGTCTCAGCCTCCCGAATGCTGGGATTACAAGTGTGCGCCACCACGCCTGGTTTGCATTTTATTTCTTGATGCTCATGACAATCTTATAAGTAGATGGCTTATTTAGTCACTTTAGCTAGGTCAGGAACTGAAGGACTCTGAGATTAATTTTTTGCCTTGGTTATAGAAATTGTTTCCCAAGCTTGGACTTAAGATGGTTTCTATATTTTTCTCTTTTTTACACTGACTATCATTTCTAAATAAACCAATTAAATCAATAAAATTGAGTGGCTGGAGCTGAGGATGAACATGATAACAAAGACAGTTATGGGCTAATGGAAGGTTGCCTTGGTCCAAAGAGAAAGACCATCTCTTTATGGATCACATCATGCCATCATACCAAAGCCAGAGTAGTTGTCCAGAGTTGGAGGATTCATAGCAGCTTCCTTTCTCTGATGAACTGGCACACTTTAAATTACAGGATTAGGATATTTCAATGTCTTCATATTTTTCAATGAGTAGCTCCAAGATTTTTTGTTCAAGTCAATCTTACAAAGATACTGTTCAGGATAGCACATTTGATTTGGCAGTATAAGCACTGGAGGTAGGCTACCAGGCTCTACCACTTACTAGCTGCAGGATCCTGAGCAAATTGATAAGCCTGTATTTGCCTAATTTTTCTTCTGTGTAAATTGCAGACAATCATACTACCTAATTGTACAATTAAAAATAAAGTTGAAGTCAGTCTGTTAATACCTATAAAGTAGGCAGTGCACATCCTAAGACATCCATTGGTTGAAGAAATTTGACTGTGTTTAGAATCCTGAATGATGGTAATTCATGGGTGGACTTCATAGAACCCCTGAAGGCTCCACAAAGCACAATCAGAAAGCATTCTTTTAAACCTTCTCTTTTACAGGTGAGTAAATGAGGCTAAACAATAAAAGTTACTTAGCCTGGACCACAGAGATAATACCAATGACCTACAATATGAACCCTACTACATGTAGAGTCACCCTCCACATCTAATTTATTTATCTTTTTATTATTATGTCTTTATATCCTATTTACTAAATGAGCATTAATAGATGTATATATATATATGAAACATACACAGTTTGTATATACACACAGCATATGAAGAAAGTCAATAATACTTTGTTAATTGCATGTGTTAAAGTAAGGAACCACATTTATTAAAAAATGAATTTTAATGAACATGTGTTTGGTAAAGCTGAAAAGCACAAGAAGTTATTGTAGAAGATGTATTCTAAATATTTTTTAGTTCTCATCATTTATTTAACATATTAAACTCTGGAATCTGCATCATTTTCCTAAAATGGATAGATGTAATGTAAAAACAAAGTAACAATTCCCTCTCTGTTTTCATGCTAAACTGAGATAAAGAGCTCCTTAAAAGACTTAGGAAAAAGTACAAGGATGAAGATGACTGAAAGAGGCCCCAAGAACTCACCTGCTTCTTCATAAAACAAACAACAAAGTTACAGGTGTAAAATTACATTTTGAGGTTAGTGATTCTGGGAGAACACTGGAAATCAGTAGAAAAAAAAATGATACAGAACCCTTGTAAAATTTAGAGACCTGAGAAGACAGCATGTAAGAAAAACAAAACACCATATCCCCTGCTGCCCAACTCCACAACAGAGAGAGGAAGAGCCTTTTCTCTACAGAGGTCAGAGTAAAAGAGAAAGTCCTGGCAAACCGTCAGCACAGATGCTGGCAATCCTAGCTGGTGGGAAGTTTCACAATCCTCACAGGCTTGCAGCCTAACTAGATAAATAACCCAAAACCTGATCAGCAGCCTTGCTTTGGAAAAGGATCTCATATGATCCCCCAGAAATTCTCCAGGGTGATATAGCCAGGTACCAGGTTGAGAAGGGACTTATTGCCTGAATTTGGACTGCTCTAGGGATCAGAAACCTCTACCTAGTCCTATCACTGAGACCCCACAAACATATCACTGCACTGGCTCAGTGGGGTAGCTGCCTCATGAAAACAAACTTGCATCAGTAGAGTGATTCTGACTCAAGCTCACTAGTCCCTGTAGGGGACCAGTCTTGCTACACATAGGGGAATGCAGGCTACTACCTTCAACAACTGGGAGATTAGGAAGCCTGCCTTCTGAGACCAGGGGGTATGGTCAGTTGCACACAGATTCACACCTGTGCCAGGACTGAAGGCTGTCACCCACGTGCTTCCCAGCCCTGCTTGTGGGCACCTGTCATTCACAGCATGGGAAAAAAGTTCCAAGGTCCCAATGCTGTCTCACCCATAGGGGCATGTTGGGGAAGCTTTAGACAACAATGCCATTTCTGCATTTGTCCCCAGGGTGCACAGACTAAGAAGGTTCATGGAGAAATTTTGCACATTGCCAGTCACATTCTTTCTACTCTTCCTCTTGCCCATGGATATATCACTGAAGGAATTGAAAATAAAAGCCCCAGCAATCATTCATCCCTAGTGCACCTTGAGAGGAATTTTGCCTGGCTCCAGCCATGAAACTTCTGCTCATTACCTTCCAAAAATAACAGATAAAAGAGTTAGGGCATGCAGGGTTAAGGTGGGTCCTAAGAACCTGCTCCTGGTTTGCATGTCCAGAGTGGCAGCAGAGAGGAACACTACAACTCCTGCTACCACTATAACTGCAGGGTGCCACCACCAATAGCCACCCCCCTCCTTTGTCTGCCCCCTTCCTTTTTCTGATCACATACACCTGGCAGAGCTAGGTGTGCACACCACAAAGAAGATGCTCTGATTCCTCACTGCATGTCCCTTTGAACACCTGGATCTGCCCCCACTGTCCAGTGCCAGAGAAAACCCCATCATCTGATAGGAACCACTTCTCCCATTGTAGGGATAGCCACACAGTGTATTAGGAAAACTGGATAGCCACATGCTGAAGAATAAAACTTAACCCCTATCTCTTACCCTGTGTAAAAGTAAACCCAAAATGGATAAACCACCTTATTGTAAAACCCAAAACTCCAATAAAACTACTAGATGAGAAACATAAAGGAAACACTTCAAGATATTATGATGAGCAATTTTTTTTCTGGATAGGACTCCAAAATCACAGCAAACAAAAGAAAAAATTGATAAATTGGATTATATCAAACTAAAGAACTTCTGCCCAGCAAAGGAAATAATCAACAGAGTGAAGAGACAAACTAAAGAATGGGAGAAAATATTTGCTAGCCATTCATCTGATAGAGAGTTAATATCCAGAATATATAAATAACTCAAAAAGCTTAACAATAAAGCCGGGCATGGTGGCGCATGCTTGTAATTCCAGCATTCGGGAGGCTGAGACCGGAGGATCCAGGTTCGCGGCCAGCCTCAGCTACCTAGTGAGACACTCCACACCTTAGTGAGACTCGGTTTCAAAATAAAGAATAAAAAATAGGGCTGGGGAAATAGCTCAGAGGTAGAATGCCCCTGAGTTCAATCCCCAGTACCACAAAAAAAAAAAAAAAGTTTAACAATAAAAAATAACCCGGGTTAAAAGTGAGAAAATCTTCTGAATAGACACTTCTCAAAAGAAAAAATAAAAGTGGCCAATAAATATAGCAAAAATGCTCATGATCATTAGGCCTTAAGGAAATGCAAGTAAAAACTGTAATGAGATAAAATCTCACCCAAGTTAGAATGGGTATTCTCAGACAAAAAAAGAGAGAGAGAGAGAGAGAGAAATAGAAGTGCTTATACTCTATTAGTAGAAAACAGTATATAGAACTTTCTCAAAAAACTAATAGAACTACCTTATAATCTAGCGATTCCATTCTTAGGTATCTACTAGAAAGAAATGAAGTCAACATACCAAAGAGGTACCACATGCTGATATTTATTGTGGCAGTATTCATAACAGCTAAAACATAGAATCAACCTAGGTGCCCATCAACAGATGGAAATATGGTTTACATATACAATGGAGTGTTATTCAACCATAAAGTAAGATTCTGTCATATAGTAATATAGATAGAATCTAAGAACATAATGTCAACAGAAATAAGCCAGATACAGAAAGACAAGTATCACCTGTTTTCTCTCATATGTGGAAACTAAAAACAAAAGTCGTCGTGAAGGTATAATAGTGACTACTAGGGACTGGGGATGGGGGGAGCAAGGGTAGAAGCGGTAGTTAGATATGATCAATGCATGTTGTATGCATGTATGGAAATATCACACTGAATCCCATTAATACATACAATTATTTTTTGTTAGTGTAAAAAAATATCTAGGGCAGAAGGAACAGGCAGTTTTATACATGAAGTTTTATCAAACCACAAAGAATGAACTTTAT
>PVLC010048186.1:0-10659 GCA_004027655.1 Graphiurus murinus
TAAGTTCAATAATTTGTTGGAATGGCTGACAAAACTCAGAGATACATTTACTTATGCTTACCAGTTTACTATAAAGGATGCAGATGAACAACCAAATTGGTAGTAGCATGAAGCCCGAAAGGGCTGAAAACATAGCAGTTTCTGTGAGGAGGAGTTGGAAAGCCTCCCTCCTAGCTTGTGGATGTGTTCACTGACATAAAAGTCTTACAAATTTGGTAGTTCAGAGACTTTTATGAAGGTTTTGTTACACAGGCATAATTGATTATTAAGTCAATCTCTAATCTCTCTCTTCCTTCCCTGAAGGAGGGAGAGTGGTACTCTTTCCCCAAAGTTATAAGCACAAGTTGATCTTTCAGGTGACCAATTCCCATCCTGCAGCTATTCAGGAACTCTACAAGGGTTGCCTCATTAAAACCCAAAAGGTTCCTAGCACCCAGGATATCCCAAGGGACTTAGGAGCAGTGTAATATGCCCTTTTAATTCCATCTCTCAGAAAATTCTGAGGGTTTTAGGAGCTCAACAGCAACTGGGGACAGAGACCAAATATGTATTTGACTGTCACAGCAATGAAGTGGAAAATTTAGACAGTCGTGTTTGCAAAGGGTCAAATCCTTCCTAAACCAGTTATGTTTGATGGATCTAGAGCAAATTACTTAGTTTCTCTGGCTCAGCTTTCTAATTTAAAATGCTAAGAAAATACTACTTTGTTGATAGGCTTTTTGTGGAATTTAAAAATATTAATATGGCTTAACTTTTTAAAGTACTGGGAATTGAACCCAGGAGCATTCTACTTCTGAGATACATTCCCCAGTCCTATTTTATTTTGAAACATGGTCTCATTAAGCTGCCAAGAGTCTTACTAAATAGCCAAGACTGACTTCAAGCATGCATTCCTCCTGTCTCAGACTCTCAAGTACTGAGATTATAGGTGTGCACCACCATGACCTGCTGGACTTAACTTTTTGATGTACTCATTTTAACCTTACAGAAAAGTTGATATTCTCAAATATTTAATGATCTCCCTGAAAACAAATCATTAGCTTTAAAAATGTTTTGAAGTAATAAGTAGAGAGTCACTCAACTCTTCAGTCTTTTCCAATTATCAAGTCATGTCGTTATTCAAGATTTGTCCCATTCTTGATATGTTTCAGACTATAACTTTCACTCAGACTTCTGAGAGACTTTTAGAAAGACCATTAGGCTTGGAGATGTTATGACATAGTTGGAAACTGTATCCATCAGCATTCTTGCAGCTATGTTCCAAAAGATTGACCATGGAAATTAAGGTAAGAAGATTTATTTTCCTACAGTTTTGGGTTCAGTCCATGTGAGGCCAGGGACCATGGATCTCAGGGGATGGCAGCAGGAAGTGGAGAGAGGGAGAGCACATGGGCCGTGCTCCTCAAATTACAGAGGCCAGAAGCAAGAGAGAGATCTGGGGGAGGAAAAACCATATATAATCTCCAAGGCTGCACCCACAAGGATCCAACTCCTCCAGTCACGCCCTATCAGTCTACCTGGTTTACCAGGTACCACCCAGGTAAATCTATTACAATGGATTTATCCACTGCTGGGATAAATCTGACCTTTCTAAATCCTTCTTTAGATAGTAGACTCCTGGAAAGCAGGGTAAACCCTCATGACTCCACTATATCAACCCTGAATATTAATAAATGAGTTCTTTAGGGGACATTTTTATATCTAACTATAACAGGCACATTAATTGTCAGAGACACAAAGCTGAAAACAGAATTTATTTCCAGGTTGTGCTTGAGGTAAATAAAATAGTCTATATTGTAAGATGTCTCTCTTCTGCAATTTCTGGTCAAGATGGCAAAAAAAGAGAATGAGAAACTCATTCATAAAAGTGCTGAGAATAAGGGTAAGGAGTGACACAGCACAGCAAAGGTCTTGCCCCATTCGGGGGGGGGGGCAGGAAACAAATGGCATCACACTGATGGTTAGGTCACACAGGAAGGAGCCAACATTAAGAGAAAGCTCCTGAGAAAACATTAAGGTGATGGGGGAGCTGTTCTTAATGGTGAAGGCACCTAGAATTAGGTTGTGGAGAGAGAGAGAGAGAGAGTTGATGTGAGAAAGGGAAAAGCAAGTGAGACAACTTGTTAAAGAACTTTACAGAGTGACTGTGCCTGCTGACCTTATCCCCTCCTCATTTTTAAATGACCCTATCCCACAGCTGCTTGTATTCTTGGGGATGGCAATTGAACAGCAGCTGGAGAGATATCTGTATGGGATGTAAAGCCTTCCCCCTGGAGATCTGGTTTACTGAGACCCCAAGGATGAGTTGGAAAAAGAACTTGAAGTGTAATTTGGTTTCTGCTCTCTAGAAGTAAAACAAGTGTGAATAAGAGGTTCACAATCACGCTTACCCCAATACCTTGCCTTTGTCATTTGTTCCATCCTTAAAGAGATGTGAAAAATACAAATGGCATAAATCATTCTCTGAATTTATTTTGTTCCCTTCTATCTTAGCACAACCTCGATGAACAGGAAAGCACCTGGCAGCCATTATAGACATAGAATTGGTGAAGATTCGTCAGAGAAAAGCACAAAAATGATAGTGCTGATGGGAAATGATCAGAAGAAAGAAAGAAAATAATGTACTCAGGGAGAGAAAATGAGACTCCTTCCTCTCTGTCTGTGGTTGGGGATGAGCATTCAACTTGTTTTTGTGGACTCAAATACCTTGTTTGTCTAGGAGAGCCCTGAAATCTACATTCCATTATTCTACAATCAGTTCATATATAAGTGGCCTTCAAACTCAGTATCTCATTTACCTTTCGAATTTACCTCCATGCCTGAATTTATTTGTTTAGGTTTGAAAACACTTTTTGATTGTGATAATTTTCTCTTGGGTTTTGATCCAGGGTTTTTATGTTTCATCCACTATATGATCACTGGGAACTACACTGTAGTCAACCCATCATTGCATCCCTGAAAACTCATTCTCATCATATCCTTGTTGACTAGTATTTACTCTGAATTCCATGGACTTTGCTGACTTGTCTGCTTTTCTCAAATACATATGCTATGAATAAGCCAACCTTGCTTTAGAATAGTTCCTAAACCTCAATCTCTTCTGTCTTCCTCCTTTTCCAATGCTTGTTGAATAGTATCACAGACTTTCAGACTTACCAGTTTATCAGGAAGGAAAAGGAGATTCATGATATAAATCCTTTGAGATACAGAGGTAGGACATTTGACTAGATTCTAGATTTTAGCGGGTTAGTTTGGTAAATGACTAAAACCAGACTTCTGTGAAGTCCAGAATATGGTTCTTCTTATTTAAATCAATGTGTTTCTGGGATCATGATTTCCTCTAAGAACATCAGTATAATATACAACAACCAAATGTTTATGTAAATGGATTCCACCCAATTCTGCATCTTACATCAAGTGGTCAGTTGGGTTTGTTCCAAAAGGAATCATGAGATCACTTTTTTCTCCCAAGATGATGCAGTATACAAAGACTTTGATTTCTCCTGTTTTAAGCTGGTAGTGGTGGCTATAGACTCTGAGGGAAGTCTCAATATCCTTTGAGTAACTCACCTTTAGCGTTTTTCTCTGAACCATGTTCTCAGTTGTTCAAGTAACTAACCCCCAATAAAATCATTTCTACAAGTTTGCAGGTAATTGAAGCATGAGTAACTTTCATATTTTCTTTTATTACCTGTACAATCCAATTCAGTGTAATGGACATTTTCTGAACATTTAGTGTAGTTTTAGGAGCTGAAAACTTAGGCTATTGTATTGATCTTATGGTCCCTTGAAGGGCTGCCAAATGAGTAGGTGAGACTAGTGAATTAATATTTTCAGAAAAATGTGGCAGATATAATTATAACAGCTATGGAACTATCCACAAGTTCTTCCAAATATGCAAAAATCCTCCCGTATTTGTAATTTAATTTTCTCTGAAAACTCTTATCTCACCAGGACAGCTGGATATTCTGACCTCAGTTTTGGGGAATTCTACTTCTCTGTGGCTGTGTCAAGTACCTAAAAGTTTCATGAGGGTCAATGTCTTAAAAGGGAATCTGAAGGCAAACAGTTTATTTCTATGGTATGCCTCAGTGTGTTCCTTCATGTCTGGCTACCCTGTGTTGTTTTTGTGCCATGGATCCCAGACATCTTTGTCAAGATGGCCAGTGTCATCAATTGTAGAGTTTCTTCATCCTGAATGCATTCTAGAATCACCAGAAGAATTGTGAAAATATCCATGCTTGAATTTTTCCCTCACCCTTAAGATACTAATTCAATTGGCATTGGAGGTGAGATTCCATGTTTTAAAAAGTTTCCCCAGTGAGACTATTTTGTGAAGTTTCCCAGATGACTCTAATCTTCTATTTGATATCAAACCACCAGCTTGGATGTCCCCATATTACTTCATTCTATGGCTTCCATACTTCCAGGGTCCAGTTGTAATGTCCTCATCCTTTCTGCTCTAGTTCCTAGTAATCTTCCAGTTTGTCAAGAAGATCATATCACCACTGCTGCCCAGACATGTAAGTAAAGGGGGTCCTGCCCAGCACCCTATAATATAGAGGACCACATATCATAATGACATACCATGCTACCATGTGGGTTTCTCTGTCATTTGAAATGTGGTCCTCCGCGCTGGCTATAGGTATAGGTAGCCTATACTTTGAAGCATACACTCTTTGGACAAATATCCTAATGGTCTCAGGAAATGCTTTCCTATACATTTCTGACCCTGTGTTCTAGAAAGTGAAAGGGACTGTGTCCAAATGATGAGAAAGTTTTTATATTTTTACTTTTGGTACTAAGGATTGAACTCAGAGACATTCTACCTCTGAGCTACACCCCCAACCCTATTTTTTTAAAATTTTGAAACAGGTTTTCATTAAGTTGCTGGAGGCCTCACAAAGTTGCTCAGGCTGGCTTCTAACCTGTGATCCTCTTATCTCAGCCTCTCATGTACTAGAATTACAGGTATGCACCACCATATCCAGCAGAAAGCTTGTGGATTGTGCCACTATTGGTCAGAAAGAGATGCTGCTACAGTTTGCAGTAGGGTTTGAAGAGTGGATGGATATGGTAAGAGAACAAAACAAATAACTTGAAATTATTTTTCTCAGTTGGACTGAAATAGCTGCTTGTCTGATAAGGTAGTAACTATTGCTTTCTAGTAGTTCTGAACATATTGTCTCACTTCCTGTACAATTACTGGCACTAGTGGGAGGGTCTCAGGAGAGAGTTCGATATTTATAGCATTTGGATATAGTGATTGATTTGGGAAACATTCTCACTGCCATAATTTAAACAACTGACCACACAATTTAGAGGATGGAAGGATTAGTCCATGTGTCCATGTTCAGGCCAGTTCTGTGGAGCTCAGGGCATGGCAGTGGAAGCAGAGAGAGGGAGAACACAAGGCTCTGCTCTCAGATCATGGAGGTTAGAAGCAAGAGAGTAAGGGGAGAGTATATAAGTGGTGCTTTATATAATCCCAAGGTCACAACCCCAAGTACCCCTCCTTACCAACCAAGCCTTGCTTCCAACATTGCTACTTTGTATCCATGAGGGTTAGAGGGGCATTATAAATCCAAACTATTACACTCCACCCCATCCCCTTAGATTTGACAATGCGAAATACATTTAGTCCATCTCGAAGAATAACCGCAGTCTAAATAGTTCCAGCATCACTCAAAAATTTAGTCTCTTCTGAAACTCAAGGTAAATTCTTAGAATGTGAACCCTTGTAAAAACAAAAAGCAAGTTATATTACAGTCGCATGGAGTAAACACTTGCATTTCAAAAGGGAGAAGTGGAACCATAGAGAGAAGGAATGGGATCAAAACAGTATCAAAATCCAGAAGGGCAAGCATTTGATCCTGCAACTCCACTTCAGGCATCAGGGGCACATGATGGTAAGATGTGATCTCCCAGGGGCATTGGCAGCCCCACCCCTGTGGTCTGCTTGATTGTAATGGGCAGCATACTCACTCTTCCAGCCTGGCTCCATGGCTCACAGCTTGAAGCCTTTCTTTGTGATTGTTCCACATTTCTAGTATCTCCAAATCTCAGGGATTTTTCTTGCAACCTTGGCTACACCCTCACAGCTTCACAAATTGCTCCATTTGAGTCTTCTTGTAGGGATTCTGACCTTGCCACACATTTTATGGCTTCCCAGGTCTTCTTTTGAAATCGGGGGTAAGCCTCCATACCCCCTTTTTCTAGCAAAAGAAGCATTAAGTGAGTGTTGAGATCCACCACCAGCAGAAAAGGCAATAATGCCCTCTTTAATCACTAACATTGGGCCCGTTTTTCAATAACAACCATTGAACCCACCTCCATTATTGTTGCTGGACTCAACTCTTTCCAGGCTTGTTCTGGGCCTACCTCCATCTGTGCAGCCACTGGGCCTGCTTCCATCTGGGCCACTGCTGGACCCACCTCCATCCTGGCCCCCTTTTCCTTCTTTCTTTCATCCATCTTATTACTTTCTTCTACAATATCATTTCTCTGAGCCCCAATTTTACTCATGTCTTTCTAGTCAAACTGCAAATATATAAAGTCTTTCTGCTTTACTTTCCACTACTGAAATTTGGTGTACAATTGACTAAATGTGGACTTTAATATCCATAATGCAGTTTGGTTACTTTGCTGTTTTGAGATTTCCTATGCCATCTTAATCAATTTACCATCTTTAAATTTGACCTCATGAAAAGTTTCAAGACAAGCAAAATGCCCATAAATTCTTTACCAGAATAAAACACATGTGAGCCTCTACTCCATAGTTTTATGAAAATATATTCAAATTTTATAGATTTTGGGGTACAATTAGATTTTACTTTTTAATTACTACTAGAAGAACAGAAATCTGTAGAAAATCATGATTAAAATGGCTACTAATTGTACTAAGTGCAAGAAAAAAATTTTATACAAATTATGGTAGTTTATAACTTACATTTTTAATTTATTACTGATCAAAATATCATTGCTATAAGAACAGAAAAACAGACATAATTAAAATTTTATACAATCATATTTGAAATTTTGTGAATGTTCAATCACTTAAAAACTATAATTTTGTATACTTTGGTCATTGAAAAGGCAAATTTTCAAAATATGAGAAAAAAGTATTTTATTTTGTTCAACAGTTTGATAGTTTTAGTAACTATTAGAACTAAATCCTATTCTCTCCCACTGGCCAAGACCCTTTGTTGTGCTCTACATGCTCTACATTCTCTAGCTCCAACAGTTTCTAAAGGATAACTCCACTCAGATCATTTCTTGATATTCTTCTCATCACATCCATCTGCTGAGACTTTGGATGCAAAGCCCAACATTTTCTTAGATAAGGAGAAAAGGAATGAGTAAAATACAGAAATACAAACATTTTTTATAGATTAGTATTTATAAACATTACCTTAGCATACACTGATAAAGGTATGAACAATGTTCTATGGAAGCGTAGAGGAGCAGTAGTGGTGACACCATACAGTCAGTTTAAAAGCAACCTCCTGCTGTTACTTAAAGGTAAAGTTAGTAGTGAACTTTTAATTCATGGGTTGTGCATCCTGAATCCTATGATGTCAGTATATACTAGGAAGGACATGAAATAATCAGCTAAGATTCAAGAAGAAAACAGTAAAAAAAAAACCTCAATGAATTGTGTTTGCTGTCATGTGTCTTTTAATAATGCAGATGTGTTGTGAGAATTACATTGTTAAGTGATCCTGTGCACATCATTAAATGAACTTACACAAACCTAGATGATAGAGCCTCCTATAAACCCAGGCTACATAGTATAGCCTATTGCTAGTAGACTAGAATCCTGTACAGCATGCTACTATACTGACTACTATAAGCAAATATAGCACAGTATAAGCCTTTATATATCTAAACACAGAAAAGTTACAGGAAAAATACTAGACAGTTGGGTGCAGTGGTGCATAACTGCAATTGCAGTATTTGGAAGTTTGAGGCAGAATTGCAGGTTCAAGGCTTGTTCACGGTAACTTAGCAAGACCCATTTCAAAACAAAAAATAAAATAGGGCTGTGAGAGTACCTCAGAGTAGAATACCTCTGGGTTCAATCTTTAGTACCACACATACACAAAAAAAAACAAAGCTGGGCATGGTGGCGCATGCTTGTAATCCCAATACTTGGGAGGTTGAGACCGGAAGATTGCAGGTTTGCAGCCAGCCTCAGCTGTTTAGTGAGGCTCTCTGAAACTTAGTGAGACCTTGTTTCAAAATAAAGCCTAAAGAATAGGACTGGGGATGTAGCTCAGAGGTAGAATGCCCCTGGGTTCAATCCCCAGTACCACATAACAAACAAACAAACAAATGAACAAACAAACAGGCAATAGGACTTTTTCACCCCATTAAAATAGTATAGGGCCACTATCATATATGTGGTTCATCATTGACCATTGTTTTGTGACACATACACATGTATATGTATATATGTATGCATATATATGTATGTGTATATACATATACATGTTTCTTTAGCATGCCCATGTAACATATTTGCTAATTACTACAGTCAAGAACTTTCTCAATATTTGTTCTTCAGAACATCTGTAGCAGAATGGAGTCTCCAGGCCAGGTCATATCACAGTACATGGAGGTGTGTACTGAAAACAGTTTTTTTGTAATGAGCTCCCTAGGTGCTTGTGCATGTAAAAGTTGTAAAACCATTATGCCTAAAGCTAAAAGAAGAGTGTTTTGCTGGGCTATAGAGAAAGAAGAAGGTCAAGAAACTAAAGTTAGGAACATCTATTGGAGTTTACTAATTCAAGTCTGAGGTTGTGAAACCCAGCTCCAAGGGAAGTGACAATGGGAATGAGGAAGAAAAGATGGACACAAAGAAAATTTCGAACATAAGCTATATTCACTTATTGTCTAGATATGGGGCATTTAGGAAGGTATATCTCAGAGTTAACATTTTAAAGAATTAAAGATCCAAACAAACTATTGAATGGCTTGACCCCACCCCACATACCCTCACTTTGTAGACCCATGGAGGGGAAGTGATTTGCCCAAGATCACATATCTTCATAGTGATACTCTGAAATAGCAACTAACTAAACCGATTTGGCTAAGGCTTGCTACCTAATCATGACTCATGCATGTTTTTAAGGTTTTAAGAATGAGTAAGAAAATTTGCCTGCCATTGAATATTTTGATAAGGATTATCTATGTGTTAAGCAATGGGCACTGGGCTAAGTGCTGGGTTATGAGGGGGCTCACAATGCCTGTGCTGCCTGCTCCCAGGTTGCTCACAGTCTGGTATGGATGGAAATGTGATGAGTTAATTCAATATTGGTTTCAGACATGCTTTATTTGATGTCTGTTTCATGTTTCTTCAAATTGCCTAGTTTTTCCTGCAAACCATATGCGTGTGTGTTCATTTATATATACTGTAGGCTAAGAAAACCTTCCCTAGGTGCATTTTCAGATAAGAGAGAGAGAGAGAGAGAGAGGAGTAAGTAGAGGAAATTTGTCACATTCATTAAAAATACCTTTCCTGAGTTTGTACTGAAGTGACAAGACTGTAAGGATATTTTACCAGATGAAATAATGCTGCAGAATTGGGGCATAAATGTTATCACTACTGAGATGTGTCTTTCTAAAGTAAAATGTATTTGTTTCTAGAATAGGTTACTTTTTAAAATTTCTTCCCTTCCTTTGGATAGAGGCAAAACACAAAGGCTGTGTTGGCCATTCACAGGATACCTGTAAGCTGGCCATTATCCAGGTTTCCTCATAAAGATAGGCAATGTGCCTTTTTCCTATCTTGTGTTGGGAATAGAAAAATTAATTAACTTGGACATGCTTTGGATGATTTTCAGCATGAAAACTGATATCCATCGGTCTGAAATGAATTCACTCTCCAAATATTTGCACTCATAAAAAAAGTTTAAATGAAAAGACTGTAACCATTCAAAGAAAAAACATTAAGAAATAATAAAATCATTTTAGAAAACTTAAAAAGACACGCTGAACAAAATAACTTTAGACAAAAGTGCACAAAATTTTGACTGTGACTGCTTGAAAATAAATTTGAGAGATTTTCTTTACTTTTTTTTTTTTTTTTGCAATGCTAGGAATGTAACCAGGCCTTGCACATGCCAAGCAAATACTCTGCCACTGAGCTACATCCCTATCCCAGGTTTTTCCATCTTTTGAAGAGAATATTCATGTCAGGGTCCAGCCCTTGAGGCAGCAGGGTCGGGGGCCCCTCGTTAGGTGTGGATTGTGACGAGGTCGCAAGAATATGCTCACACCCAATGCAGTGTTGAAATGCATCTGTTTATTCCAAAAAGTAGCCGTTTCTTATACTATCTTTTACAATGAGGCATACAGAACAGGAATTTTTACAGACATGTTTTTCCTAAAAGTTGAGTAGGTACATGTTTAACTAGAAAAGCCATTTCCCATGGTATTTGATGGGATTAAGAAAAGAGCAAAGGTTACAGAATACAATACATATATAAAAATTCTTTTAGTACAAAAACAGTGTTAAAGGTTAATGATGAAGAAGAGTCTCTATTCATCTTCATTATTTTTCTACCTCCTGTAAGCAGTGTTCTTATCTTATTTTCAGGCAGCTAGAGTTAATGTGTAGTGGAGACAAGAGGGAGGTGTTTCAGAGAGAGAGAGAGA
>PVLC010048187.1:0-10966 GCA_004027655.1 Graphiurus murinus
GGAACCAGAAGCTTCACCCACAGCTCGTGCACCCCCCTGACAGGGACTGGGAAAGAAACCATGAAGGCTCCCAGGTTCCAGCGGTGCCTGCCCTGCGTGGGCGGAGGAGGCTCTAAATACTTGGAAAGACTCTTCAAAGAACAATTAAAAACAACCTCCCGTGGTGGTGGGAGGTGAATCTGGCGAGGAAGCTCCTGCTTTCTTTCCCCAGGGTGGAATTCCCAGGCTTCTGGATCCTGGTGGAGCGCCCTTGGCAGTGACCACTGAAGCCTGTTCCCTCTTCACTTCCCAGGGACTCAGAGTGGTGGCGTGGAGCACTCGGGGTGCAGCACAGCTGGCTCCCCTGAAGCCGAAAGAGATCTGAAGTCAGCAGGTGGGGGTTGGAGGTTTATGAAAATAGTAGGGTGAAGTTCATTTTGTGGACAACTCTTGGCCGTGGGTGTTATTTACTTCAAACTTTATACTGCTGAGCTCCTGTGGGCTTATTACAGATCAATTCATACACAAACAGACGCTAAGCTGCATCTTGGGGGTAAATGATGAGGTTATGTGACTTTGGGGTTGCACCTTAGAGGTGAGAGGGGAGCCAGCTGAGGACTTGATGGAAGGAACTGAAATTCCAGGCTACTCCCTTATTTGGCCAAAAGACTGAAGAAAAGTCCATGAACTACACGAGTTTTAAAGCACTGAATTAATATCTTTAACATTTCTAAAAGGATTTACTGTGCATGAAAGGCAACAAATAATCTCGCAGAGCATCCAACTTTCTTTAAGAATATATGAAAAGATGCAATAAATATTTTGGAGAACTGGTGTGTTCTATATAAAATAACTTTAATATGTTTTTAATATTTCTAATAACCATCTAGAACATTCATTTATTCAATCATCTCATAAATATCTTTCAAATTCCTGTTATGTGCCAGAACTACATATAAGCCAAAATTTAGATAGTTTATAATATTTTTTGATAATTTGATAGTTTTCCTTTCATAGGAAAGCATCATATGATGTAATGAACATGAAGAGACCTCCTTCCCAACTCAAAATAGATCCCTGTATGGAAATTTTGTGTGCACATAGACTGTTATCTCTGTGTGTTTGAAGTGGCAGAAACTCACCAAATGAAAGAATGAGTAATCATGAGAGAACTATGCACAGCATTGCTGTCTGAGCAGAGCGGTACAAAGGGAGACTTCGCGCTCCCCAATTATTCATTAAACAAAAGGATGTTCATTTCTCACAATGAGGTCAATTTCATCATTAAAGAGAAAGAATCCTAGTGATCCCATGAGATCATTTAGCACACAAGAACAGAGCATCTCTTTGCCCCACACGATGTGATATTCAAGTAGGCAAAGATATAGTTGAAAGAGAAGAATAAGTGGGAAATGAAGGAAGAATTATATTTGAGATGAAGAGTATCAGATAAAAGAAGATGGAGATCAAATGTGAGCAGTAAAAGTGGACAACCATAGAAGCATGGAGAATTGCTTCAGCTTCCCCTGTGCATTCCACCCCACTGCTCCTACTCAAGCAGGAGTGACTCTACAGCTTTAGCATCAGCTGCCCTCCCGGCTCCATTCCTCACCCTCAATAGAGCTTCCTGCTCAGACACAATGGTCAGAAGCTCTGGATGGGGCACAAGATTTGCTGCCAAGATCAAGGAAAGATCACTCTATGAAGCCAACCCTCCGGTGAATAGCAATTGGTTGATTCATTGTATGTGAATAACCTTCAGGGACCGTGGTGTAACCAAACTGATGATGGGGTCATCGGGCTTCTAAATCCATTCAATAGAAATCTTCATTGTATTGTAACATTCTCACCAGGGAATAATCATGATTTTGGTAAATAACAAAACAGTCATTGGACAGTTCAGAATTTGGTTGCATAATTTGTCAGTGTTGATTCAGCCTAGTCTATGGGAAAAGAGGAACTCTATCTGACAAAAACATTTATTCCAACAATTACAAGGGTGAATTTGGTATTTGGGACAAAAACTATATCTATCTATCTTGATTATCATTGTATTCAATTTGCCCTTGCCACTACAAACTTGGGTTCTCTGGCATCTGCTTGGTGTCCCTAAGGATCTTTTCCCTTGTCCTTTCCAGATCATCACAAAAGCAAACTGCTCCTACCTCCACCTTTATGAAGTTTACTGCTCTCACTACCTTTGCTCTTGAACCACTCATCTTCTCTGCTTGGGAACACACCCTCTAATTTCTTAGCACAGTATAGAAGGCCTCAATCTTTAGGATGTATTTTGCTTGACTTCTCTGAAGTATTTAATACTATTGTTCTGGAACTCTCTCATTACTTGGTTTCTAGAATACCATTCTCTGTTCTCCCCTTACCTGTCTGACTTTCCAGTTTCCCACAGTGGACTTCATTCAGCCCCTCCCCTCAGGGTTCCTGTTAGCCAGGGCTCTGTCCTGGCCCTCTTTCCTCCACATTCTCACTGGGAAATCCCATCCCTTCTCTCATGCACACTTACACGCTCAGCATTCTCAAATTCATATCTCCAGGTCAATTTCTTCTCCATTATATCAGACCAAAGTAAGCAAAATGCAATGTGCTTGAAAAAAAAAAACCCTTATTTTTCCTCCCAAGCCTACTCCTACCATCTTAGTTAGCATTATGTGTACCCATTCACCAAGTAACCCAGGACCAAACTTGGTTTTTTTTAGATTCCTTTCTTTTACCTATCATCCTCAAGCATTGACCTCCTTAACATTCCCCAAACCTCTCTTCACAACTCCCTCCTCATTTCTATGCCTCCATTTAGACCCCCTTCACCTTTTTACTTGGGAGAATTTTCATAGTTTCCCAACTGATTTTCTTCCCAGTCTTCTTGCACACCGCTAATTGATTCTTCACGCTTTAGCCAGAGTGATTGTTTTAAAATTCAAATCTAACTAAATTACTTCTCTACTTGAAACCTGTTAGTGGCTTCTCATTGCTTAATGGCCCTTGGATGCTCTTAGCAGGCTGCAGCGCCTGATGTCTCCCACCCTCTAGACTCACAGCCTTTCTTCTTCCTACTGCCAGTCTGTGGTTTAGCCAGGACCAGCAAAAAAGCCATAAGCTTAACAGCTCAAGTAAAAGATCCTGCAGATTTCATCATGTCTCAAAAGATGGTTTTAGATCGTAAGAGTAATTGGACTTAATATTTCATTTGCTTCCATCAGAAAATGAAAAGTAGCCGGACATAGTGGTGCATGCCTATAATCCTTGGACTTGGGAGGCTGAGACAGGAGGATCACAGGTTCAAGGACAGCCTCAGCAAGTAGTGAGACTTGTCAACCTAGTAAGATCCTGTTTCCAAATAAGAAATAAAATTGGACTGGGGATGTAGCTGGAAGGTAGAATGCCTCTGGGTTCAATCCTCAGTACCACCAAAAAAAAAAAAAAAAAAAAAAAAAAAAAAAAAAAAAAAAAAAGAAAAAAAGAAAGAAAAGTATATTTAAGTACCTTTAGATTTACATATTATGGGGGATTGTGTCATTATTGGATGTTCTTTTGATAGGCTTCTATCTTATTTAGACCAGCTGTTGAGGGCCCATGTGTTGATCTCACATCATATCTGATACTTGCTCCCATGAGTAAAGAAGTCTGCTTCATGTTCTTACAAAAATGGAAACACTGAACATCGTATTGCCAAGATCTGAGGGCCTCTAGAAATAATCGCATATGACATTAATTTCAGCCTTTGATAATCAGAGAAGGATGGAAAATTCCCACCCCCTACTCTTTTGCAGAATTCTCAACTCTGCCAAGATTGAAGCTCATCAGAGTATATATGAGCTACATTTTGAGCCATGGGGGAAAAAAATCCTTGCATCTTTAGTTAGAAGCTTTATAAAGATCATTCAAATAAGACAGTATGCTGAGGGAGGCAAAACACTGGATCCCATTGCAAGCTTTTCCAGGAACAAGGGATATTGATCAGGCACAATTTCCTATATCTTACTGGAATTCAGTTTCCTCATCTGTTCATCAAAATCTTTGGCTGATCTCTCATATCACTTTTAGCACTAAAACAAAAGAACAGAAACAATAACTTCAAATTTATTTCAAATCCCTGTCCAACTGGCTGACTATAGTATGCTTCTTGCATGGGAAGGGGAAATAAAATAGGTTTTTCTATTTTTCAGAATTAAGAGACTTTAGGAGCCGGGCACAGTGACACATGTCTGCAATCCCAGTACTTGGGAGCCTGAGAAAAGGGGGTTCATGGCCAGCCTCAATGGCCTAGCAAGGCCCTCCACAACTTAGTGAGACCTTGTTCAAAATAAAAAATAAAATAAGGATAGGGAGTAGCCCAGAGGTAGAACACCCCTGGGTTCAATCCTCAGTACTACACACACGCACACACACACACACACCCCAAAAGGGTCTTTATGGTCTTCAGTCTTTCATTGCCTACAAATCAAGTTCTGTCCATTTTAAGATGGTTACTGAAAAATTTGGGAACACTTTGTTTTTTGTCACAAACTGTCCCTGCTGGTAATACCATTTCTGAAACACTGACAGTCTGTAGTAAGGCCTGAAGAGGAAGGCTTCTGCTTACCTAGGAAGGGAAAGCAGCTTTCACCTGGGTAAGAAAAACCCAAGAGAATTTACTGCCCTGAAGTTAGTGTTCAAGGATGAATGTTTCAAAATGCATAACCAGTTAATGGCTGACCCTGATGAGCGGGTAAATAGGATCAGAAGGAGAAGGAAAAGAGGGAGAATTTGCATGGAAGGTGGCTGGAAGGAATGATTTTCCTTTACAGGGTATAACCAGGTCATTTCAGCAACCTCCATCCTACCACACTTCCTGGAAGAGAGTAGGCTTCTTCTGTGTCCTCTGAAAAACAGAACAGGTGTATAAACTTAGGACTGGAATCAAAGGAGAGATATCATAACATGTTCTGCATAGCTATGTTTTATTTCTTCTCTCTTTCTCTCTTTAGAATTGTACTGGTGTAATATAATTCAAAGTGACACTTTTCATATATGCACACAAGATTTCTTGGTGTGTTTCCCTCCACATCCCACCCCACTACCCTCGTCCTCCCTCCCTGTACATGTTGGTGGTGATATCGTCATATAAGAACATAACATTATTTGGTCTGTTTCCGTTCTCAAGCCTTCTTTTAACCCTCCACTCTTTCCTCCCCCAATTCCCTTGAAATACAAATGACCAACAAATATATGAAAAAAAAATTTCAACATCACTAGAAACCAGGAAAATACAAATCAAAACTATTCTGAGATTCTATCTAACTCCAGTTAGAATAGCAATCAAGAATACAGATAATACTAGCTAGGAAAGGTGGTGCACGCTTTGTAATCCCAGTACTTGGGAGGCTGAGACTGGAGGATCTGGGTTCTTGGGCAGCCTCAGCTGCTTAGTGAGGCCCTCCGCAACTTAGTGAGACCCTGTTTCATAATAAGGAATTAAAACTGGGACTGGGGGTATAGCTCAGAGGTAGAATGCCCTTGGGTTTAATCCTCAGTGCTGAAAAAAAAAAAAAAAAAGAATACAGACAATACTAAATATTGACAAGGATGTGTGGGAAAAGGAATGTTGAGATTGTAAATTAGTATAACCACTATGAAGATCAGTATGGAGGATCCTCAGGAGACTAGGAATAGAACCACCATATTACCCAGTTATACCACTCCTTGGTATCTTTCCAAAAGAATTTCAGTTAAAATACTACAGTGATACCTGTATACCTATGTTTATAGCAGTACGACTCACAATAGCCAAATTATGGAACCAACTTGGGTTGACTAGGTAAAGACAATATAGTATATATACACAATAGAGTTTTTCTCAGCCATAAAGAAAAACAAACTTAATTTGCAGGAAAATGGATGGACCTAGAGAACATTATGCTAAGTGAGATAAGCAGTTTCAGAAAGTCAAAGGTTATGTTTTCTCTCATACATGGAAGCTAGAAGGAAAATAGGAAAGAAAAGGGACTTCATGAAAATGAAGTGACTATATTTTCTGACAAAAAGCAAATCATAAACCAGATATGATGGTGCATTCCTGTAATATCAGTACTTGGGAGGCTAAGACAGGAGGATCTCAGGTTCAAGGGCAGCCTCAACAACTTAGTGAGACTCTCAGCAACCCAGCAAGACTCTATTTCAAGACAAAAAAATAAAAAAAGGGCTAGGGGTATAGCTCAGGGGTAGAATACCCCTGAGTTCAATCCCCTGTACCACAAAAATAAAATACTAGATTATAAATTGGGGATAGAAACACATCTGAATAAAAAAACATAATTTGGAAAGTACTACATAAAACATATACCTACAGATATAGCTATGGAATAATATAAATTAGAAAATATTATCCAGGCATGGTGATGAATGCTTGTAATCTTAGTACTTGGGAGACTGACACAGGAGGATTATAGGTTAGAAGTCAGCCTTAGCAATTTAGCAAGGCTGTTAGCAACTTAGTGAGACTCTGTTTCCAAATGAAACAAGCTGGGGGTGTAACTCAGAGGTAGAATACTCCTGGGATTCAATTTCCCAGCACCACAACCACCATAAAAAGAGATAGAAGAGAGAAAGAAAGAGAGAGAGAAACTCAGAAGTGAAATATATTTTAAAAATACCACATATGAAAATTTGTGCATAGCTACCAAAGCAATAATGATAGTTTTAGCTTCAAGTGTTATATTAGAATGAATGAGTTATGAGAATTAATAAGCTATGCAGCTAACTCAAAAAATTAGAAAAAAGACAACTAAAATATGAATGAAACAAAAAAGCAGAAATTCTTGAAAAAATATTTATTACCTTGGAGCAAAACACCAATCAATAGCTTATTCTTTGAAAAGCTAATAAAATAGATAAATCTTTGGTGAGATATCTCAAGAAAAAAACAGAGAAGAAGCAAACTACAATATCAGAGAAGAAGCAACCTACAATATTAGAAGTATAAAAGAGGTGTATATCTGCAGATGCAGCCTAGAGAGAAAAACAATAAGACAACACTATCAATAATGTTGTACTAATAAATCTGCATACTTGAGTGAATGGGCAATTTCCTGGAAAATATAACTTCTCAAAACTGACTGATGAAAAATATGATTCGCCTGAATAGTACATCTCTTAGCATGAACACACAGTACTATCTGAGCTATTTTACAAATTGTGCCAAACAGTAATGATTTGGAGCATCCTTTTTATATCCAGCTGCTCCAGGAATATTAAAAGAGAAAAAGCTCCCAAGTTCATGTAGAACTTGATCATTAAATCAGAATAGTACAACATGAGAAAGAAAAAATTATACTTCAATCTCCTTTGTCCTTGTATATGTAAACTTTCTTTTAAACAGAATAAGCCAAACCTTGCAATGCATTTATTTAAATATACTTTCCAGCCGGGCATGGTGGTGCACACTTGTAATCCCAGCATTTGGGAGGCTGAGACCGGAGGATCCGGGTTCGCGGCCAGCCTCAGCTACCTAGTAAGGCCCTCCGCAACTTAGTGAGACCCGGTTTCAAAATAAAGAATAAAAAATAGGGCTGGGGGTATAGCTCGGAGGTAGAATGCCCCTGAGTTCAATCCCCAGTACCATAAATAAATAAATAAATAAATATAATTTTCAGCCAGGTGTGGTGGCATATGCTTATATCCAAGTACTTGGAAGACTGAGACAAGAGGATCGCAGGTTCAATTCCAGTCTCAGCAACTTAGTGAAACTCTCAGCAACTTAGTGAGACTTTGTCTCCAAGTAAAAAAAAAAAGTAGGTCTGGGAGTGTAGCCCAGAGGTAGGAGGCCCCTGGGTTCTATCCTCAGTAGCCCCAAAATTAATTAGTTATATTAATAATTTTCACTCTACAGAAGAAAAATCAATACGATCATCCTGATGAATGCACGCAAAATGGACTAAATTTAGCAACTTCTGATTTGATTAAAAATGTTTAGAAAACTAGGAATAAGAATGAGTTCTGACACCATCCTGATAGTGTCTTTCACATTACCCACAACATTAGAGAGAAAGTTTAAAGCATTCCACTAAAATATGGAAATACAGATCAAGAAAAAGATGCCTACTATATAGACCACTTAAAATGGAGTCTTGTCCAGCACAATAAGAACAATAAATATAAATAAATAAGTAGTCTGTCATTATTGTGCATATGATTATAAATACACAGAATGCAAGAGAATCTGTAGAAAACTAGAAAAAATAAGGGAGTTCACAGTGACTATTGGATAAATCGTCATTATTCAAAAGATAATAACTTGTCTGTACATTATCCAAAATCAGAAAAGATCATTTAAAAATATAATATTGTTAGCCCAGCATGGTGGCGCTTGTAATCCCAGTACTTGGGAGGCTGAGACAGGAAGATCACAGGTTCACAGCCAGACTCAGCTACTTAGTGAGGTCTTCCACAACCTAGTGAGATCCTGTTTTAAAATAAAGAATTAAAAATAGGGAGCCGGGCGTGGTGGCGCACGCTTGTAATCCCAGCATTCGGGAGGCTGAGACCGGAGGATCCGGGTTCGCGGCCAGCCTCAGCTACCTAGTGAGGCACTCCGCAACTTAGTGAGACTTGGTTTCAAAATAAAGAATAAAAAATAGGGCTGGGGGTGTAGCTCGGAGGTAGAATGCCGCTGAGTTCAATCCACAGTACCACAAAAAAAAAAAAAAAAATAGGGCTGGGGGTGTAGCTCGGAGGTAGAATGTCCCTGGGTTCAATCCCTAGTACCAAAAAATAAAAAAATAAAATAAAAATATGATATTAACAAAAAATTGTAGGATAGCTAGGAATAACTCTAACACAACTGTACAAGACCTCTTTATCATTATAAAATTATGGCAAGATATTAGAGAAGCTCTCACTGAATGGAGAGACATGCTAGTATCCAGTGGTGAGAGAATCCACATTAAGCATGATGTCAATACTCTCACAATTTAGCCATGACGTTATGCAAAGCTTGAGCCATGATCTGATTCATTAAATTACAAACAACCAATGTGTCAAACACTGACTTTATTCTCTTTTATATTTAAAAGAGTATAATAAAAGCCAAACCAATTATGCACGTGTGTGTGTGCGTGTGTGTGTGCGTGTGTGTGTGTGTGTGTGTGTGTGTGTGTTGCTGAAGCTGTCCTTGAACCTGTGATCTTCCTGTCTTAGCTTCCCAAGCACTAGGATTACAAGAGTGTGCTCCAGCACCTGGCTTGTGTGTTTTTAAACAGACACAAAATTGAGCATATATTTTGGGTCACCCACCAACTGAACCTACAGTTAACACCATTTTCCAAACACTAACAGCCTTCCCAAAGTTGGGGATACATTCCTCAGATGTGGGGGAATTCTGGAATGGTCCACTGAAGTGGGAGTAGCATGGGTGCAATTGGGAGCCATTGAATAAAAATAAAGGAGAGAAGGAAGCACCCAGTGGGGCACTGAGTAATTTTATTTTTCTGAGGAGGGGACTGTAAGTAAGATTGGGGATCTGCAGCTAATGACAATCTGAAGGTAATACGTAACACTCATCAGGCAGTTTTTATTGGGGGATTTCTATGAGTCAGAGACGAGAACTCAGTGGTCAAGTAAGATTGTAAAGTACCCTTCACCGTCATTCATCCTCCTACTCTGATTTGCTGAGTACCCACTCCGCCTCTGTTCTACAAGTAGGAGGCGGAGGCATGTTCTGTTTTGCTGTGGTGGTTAGTCAGGGAAGCGGATCCTTATCCACTCCTCTACATGGGTCTGGATATCTACCCAGTAAGAAGAAGAGGAGCTGCTAGCCAGGTGTGGGCCACCTTAGCCTATTAGCCTCAGCCCCGTCAGCCTAGAGAGCCTTGTCTTGCTCTTTAAGTTTCTCCAAGGAACCTCCAGGTCAAGACTAAGATGGCAGTAGGGCAGAGATGGGCTTGCTGGAGAGCTGATAGAAGGAAGCTGCTTTGCTTGACTCACAGACAGAGCTCAGAGGCAGTGACCCTGCTTGGGACTGGGACTTGTCCCTTTATTAACAGGCCCATCACTAGGTTGTCAATTGCCTGTAGCAGCAAGAGACGTTTGGTCCCAGAATCCAACCCTGAGGGGAGAGTGTCCTGAGCATTTGATTGTCTCTCCTCGAAGCCCATCTTATGCTTGCTTTTAAATAGCTTTCCTTTTTCTTTTGTCCTCCACCTACTTCCCTTCCTCCTCTCATTCTCATATATATATAACAGCATCCCTGCCATTATCACTCTATTTCTTCTTCTATTTTCTCTCTCTCTCTCTCTCTCTCTCTCTCTCTCTCTCTCTCTCTCTCTCTCTCTCTCTCATGCTACAGTCCCAGCCCTATTTTATTTTTTATTTTGAAACAGGGCCTCACTAAGTTACTAAGGCTGGCTGTAAACTTCGATTCTCCTGTCTCAGCCTCCCAAGTACTGGGATTACAAGCGCGCATGAGCCGCCACCACAGCTGGCTTCTCTCTCTTTCTTATATCCATTTTCTCTTTTTCTATCTTCTACTACCTCTTCCACCCCTTTTTCTACAGTTTCTGGGTTTATTCCTGTGCTTCCACCAATTTCCCTAGGTTCTCCTTCTCCCTGAACCTCTTTCTTAGCCCCTGTCTAGCGTTCACTCTTCGGAAAGTTTCCTACTTAGCACCTCATGGCAACAAGTAGCCATCACTCTGACAAGAAGAAAGAGCAAATCTCCTAGCATGACAGATGGGCATGCACAGGACAAAAACATCATCCAGATGAGGGGTCTTTGCTCCACTTATCTCCAAACCTCCTCCTCTCTTGGCAAATGTGCTTCTTTCTTTTCTGTTTTGTGTAGGCAGATAACATTTCAGATAACACCCCAGAGATTAATTATCACAAATTGGCCCAATACAGTTTTTACTGCCATGTTTTTTATTATTTTATTGTTAAATATTGTCTTAGTTATGGATCTAAAAACTCTCACTAGAGATCTGTATCTAAGTTAACATAT
>PVLC010048188.1:0-10838 GCA_004027655.1 Graphiurus murinus
GAGTGCCCTGCTAAGTTGCTGAGTCTGGCCTGGAACCTGTGATCCTCTTGCCTCAGGCCTCCCAAGTAGAGGGATTACAGGCACGCGCCACTTTGCTCTGCGAAGAGTACAACTCCTTTTAAAATATAAAAGGAGTTAAAGGCAATGAGTTAAAAGTTGGTTTACGTGGATCAGAAAGAAAAATGGAATGGGCCAAGTCTATGGTTTTTCGTTTGTTTGTTTCAGCTGAAAACAGGAAAGCCAAAGGGTTTCATCCCAGCGGGGCTTAGGCGCATCCCTTAGGGAAGAAACACAGATACTATTTTCTGGAAATAACATTGTCAGGTAGAAAGAGGTCTTCTGCGACGTGGCAGTTAGACTAGTGCTCCTGTGCTGTGCTGATCTGAGAGTGCTCCTGGCACAACGTGATACCTTCTTATTTGTGTATGCAGAGAGAACTTCTGGAAGGACAGACAACCGATGAATAGCAATAGGTAATGATTTGAAGGTAGGCGTGGATGCCCAAAAAGAAAGAAATGAGGGCTGGGGTGGGGTGGAATTTTTTCTGCATCCTTCTTGAGTTCTGAATTATGAATGAATGATTAACTATTTAAAAAAGCAAATAAAATCAAACCAAGCCAACAGCAACCTGGAGTTCAGAAGATGCTATTTTGTGGATGCTCCTGGGGCATTCTTTAAGCAAGATCAGGGTATTAGTACAACTGATCATTAACATTTAGAGAGCAGAAACGGGAGTCCAGGAGGGCCTCGCTGAGAGCCAGAGTTCAGAGAGCTCTCTTGCTATGAGCGGTCACAAAAGACATTCCCACAAGGAAGAATCCCCGATTCAGGAAGAGAAATGCCGGCTGGTTCTGAGATTGTGCCAAGAAGAAACCAGTCAGAGCAGAAGAAGATGTAACAAAGCTGGCTGCACAAATGTCACTTCCTACTGGGTAGACACAATTATCATTTAATTTCTCAACCACGAATCTGTGAAGACACTGACCCTCTCATTTTTGGTCAAGCCCTCTGGACTCATGTGCCCTCAGAGGCTTAAAAATGAACTGATCTGTGCTTTGTACTCCTCAGAGTCGACATCAGGTTGCAACTGAAGGGGACCCACAGTCTCTAGGTTGCAGCCAGCCCAGAAGGAATTCCATTGCAGTACCTCGCCACGGGGCACCGTGGGAATTTTCCCGGAATCTTCATATTCATGAAGCGTAATTATAGCAAAATTGCCAATCTGTAAACTACAGCTGCATCTGAATACGACTTCCAAGGCTGAAGCAGGAACAAGGAGACTCCAGTCCCCTGGAGATGCTGGGGTTTACTCAGAGAAACGCGAATGTGAGGGGATGGGGGGGAGGGAGAAAATACAAACAGATCAAGAACCGCTTTATTTACCCAGAAAAATGAAAGTGCCAATCACAGGAAGGGCCGTATTATGTACTTGTAATCAGCCATAATATTCAAATTGGTGGATAAAGAATCAAATAAAGTCACCGGTTTACGACATTCGTCCTAAAGATAATACAGATTTCAGTTACTGAGATGCACATGAGGGTGCAGGGCTGCTCCCGCATTCCTTCCCTGGGTCTCTAAGTTCTCTCGGGTCCTGCAGTCATCAGTGGGGGATGCTGTGAGCCACCCTTGGGAGGAGGGGAAATAAAAGAACCCGGATGGCAGGGCCAGTGCAGCGCGTGGACAGAACGAGCCTTCGAGTCTGCTGACGACCTGCCTTCTAGGACCAAACATATGCGTGGGTTTCTTGCAATTTGACAAAAATGGAGACAAGGAGGTCCCAGCACAGCTACGATTTCCAAGCAAAGCAATGACGTTGGCCCCTGTACATAACCAGAGTCTCCTGCCGTGTGGGAAGATTCTTGGGGCGCTCTGGTGTGATGTCAATATATAATCCCACCGTATTTCCTGGTGCTTTTTATTCACACCCAATTGGTGTTCCGATGAACCCCACCCTCAACGGACCTCCCCTTCCCTCGGTGCCCGGTTTCCACATGTAGCCGTTAATCATAGGAGGAAGCCTTAGGGTTCTGATGTGTTCAGTGTGGCTGTGTGTCCTTGATCAAGCGACATAGAAAGCTAAAGGTGATAGCCACGATGCCGTTTTCAGAGAGGTATGGCCACACAACTTTCATGTAAGCAAACACCAAATGCATTTGAAATTTAAAAAAAAAAAAAAAAAACAAGATGTGAATGAACACGTTGCTTCACAGAGAATAGGCAAGGTGGGTGGTGATTCTATGACAGCAGGACAGGTGCCCTCGCCATTCCCTGAGCACCTTGCTGGGGACCACAGTGGGCATTTCTACAGCCATAGCCTTCCTGCATCTTCACAACACCCTGGGAGAACGGTGTGCTTATCTCAGAAACTGGAGTCCGGAAAGGAACATGGCTCAAAGCTCACACAGCCAACGAGGAGCAGACACAACATGTGGCCACAGATCTGTTTAACTTGAAAACCTGAGTCTTTAAAGACCATACACTCTTGCCTTTACGAATTTTAAATAATTGATCCAAGAGAGGAGGAAGGAAGGAATGGAGGGAGGGAAGGAGGAATGGAAGGAGGAAAGGAGGAAGGAAGGAAGGAAGGAAGGAAGGAAGGAAGGAAGGAAGGAAGGAAGGAAGGAAGAGAGGGAGGGAGGAAGGGAAGGGAAGGAAGTAGGTAGGGAGAAAATGGTTTAGTGCTGAAAAATAGTGAAAGACACCATCAACTGGCCAGAAAGCCGGTGAATTCACCCTGTAATAACAACAATAATATGCATCTCCAATCTCCAAAGTCCAGAGATATCACAAAAATGACAGCATGTTCTCATGATTCACTTGCTGGCAAATTCAAAGGTTTTATTGGGTCCCTGTTTGATCCATTCAAAATGGAAAGTCCAAGATCTCAACATGTTACGGATTGTGCGTATACACACACACACACACACACACACACACACACGCATTTCTGTCTACAGTCTGAGAACTTCTGAAGCACACGTTTGGACAAGGGCCGAGAGTGTTTCATTCATGTACGTCTGTTGACCAAGAATCTCACTGCCATTAAATGTCCTTGTCAATCAGAGGAGCCAGAAAATGACTGTGGTCGAAGCCAACCAGCAATGACAGAAACTTAAGGCAAACAGCAACGTGTGTCTCAATAACCGATGAAAAGAGCTGTCACCTTTCTCCCAAGAAGAACCAGAGCAATGTCATCCCGTTAAGTTATGCCACCGATCTCTCTCCCATCCAGGCTAATTCCTTAACGGAGTTTAGTTTAAACCCCAGCCAGCGCCACCTTTTCACATTGATTATATTTGGATTGTTCATGGTCATAAAATCCAACCTTTATGTCTCTGGAAGTAGAACATTTGGGTGTGCTGCTTCTTGATTTAAAATGACTGATATGATTCCTCAGCTGAGCAGGGCATGGTGGCACACAACTGTAATGCTAGTACTTGGGAGGCTGAGGCAGGAGAAATGCAGGTTCAAATACAGCTTTGGCAACTCAGCAAGACCCTCAACAACTTAGTGAGAACCTGTTTCAAACAATAATATAAAATAAATAAGATAAGATAAAATAAAACAATAAAATAGGGCTGGGAAAGTAGCTCAGAGATAGAATGCCCTAGGTTCAATTCCCATTAACAGGGAAAAAAATACCTATGATGAATCTTAGCATGTAAAATATCATTTATATACATTTAAAAAAACACACCAAATGATAGTTTCTATGGCTTACAGATTCGTAAATATGTCATAAAGGTGTCCAAATACGCTTAGAAAATGTGAGTGGGATTTTATTTCTAGTTACCTTTATTACTTATGAAAAGCAAATGAATTGAATGTGGCAGAGTAGAGACACCAGCCACTGTGTTAGATTCAAGTGCCTGTTTTATTGTTTTCTGCCCTTTTCATTTCATTTGGAATGTATTCATTCAACAAGAAAAATGTGTCTACTCTGGCTGGCACAGAACAAGAGGAAGGAAAAAAAAAAAAAGAGAGAGAGAGAGACAACGCATCTCTATTGCAAAGATTCCATAATTAAAATTGTAAATGTATATTAATGTACCGTATCCTCACAGAGCTAGAAAACAAACTGACCTTTCTTAGTCTAGAGGCGCACTGCTTTGACTGGCTTCTCTGCTGGTGGTGGAGTTTAAATTGAGTAGAATAATAGAGATGACCCTAACAAAACTGACCTATTCTCAAACTACAGAAACATCAGGGTGTCATCATCAGACTGGGGACAGACCCCCCTTCTAAGCAGATTGTCTGCCTCCTTGGGATTGGCCCAAAAAGACAACAGGCAGTATGAAGTTAGAGACCTGTTTACTCCAATTTCCCAAACTGCACCTGTTTTCCTTTGACCAAAGTCCCCCGCTTGGTGATAAATGTAGGGAATCTGGTAAATAAACACTCAAAGAAAACTGTGAGATGGTTTTAGTACTTAAAACATCCCTATCAAGAAATTCATATTTTGTTTTCAAAGTACGTGATGCCCGTGTCAAATCAGAGCCTAAATCAACATAGGCAGCCTCTCCGCAGCTTCTGGGGGACCAGGGCTCAGTACATGCTCCAGACGTCTTCTGAAGCATAAAGAATGAGGACATTAAGTTGTAAAAAAACATTAGAGAAGAGACAAAAGCACTGGAATTTATGAGCGCTGAGGATTGCATGTGAAATAAATGTCTCCAGGTAGTTCTTTGATAACATTTCTTTCTTCAAAGGTAGACTCCCGGCATCTTTTATCCTTCGATTCTGTAGACCCCCCCTGTCCTTTTAATACCTATCAAAATTATTGTCATGACAGATACAGCAGCCCAAATACATGCTCCTTTTTTAACATAATGAATTTCAGGCTTTATCTTGAGTGTGGTCTACTTAAATTTGAAAGAAGACCCAGCAGAGTCCTGTATATTGGTCTGGAGATGTGTCCAAAGCCCATCTCTCTTCTCCCTGAAGTATACCTTTGAAAAGCAGATAGTAGATACACTAATCTTCTCAAAGTTTTGCTTTACCCCAAAACAGACTATCAGAATTAGTTCAGCTCTTTTTTTTTTTTTTCAGGATAATTAATGAAAATAGTATGGACTGAATGTTTGTGTCCCCTCAAATTGCCATAGTAGGCTGGTGGCTTTGGGGTAGGGCTGAATCGGATAGAAGGAGTCAGGTGCGGGCTGGCTTCCTCTCTGCTCCCATCCAGGTGAGGACACAAAGACGGCCATCTGTAGCCCCCAGATGTCCTCACCAGAATGTCACCCTGCTACAGGGGATCTCAGACGTTCCGCCTCCACCACCCCCAGAGGCGCGTGTCTCTGTTTATGTCATTCAGTCCGTGGTACTCGGCTATGGCCGCGTGGCAGAATAAACCAGGGCACTAATAGGACCAAGGGAAGAGGGAGTGCCCGGGGTCTCAGAAGCTCAGCTGCAGGGCGCTCTCTTTGGTTGTCGCTGATGTGTGCCTGTAGGTGTGTGATGTGTGTGGTGTGTGTGTATAGTAGTTATGGATTTGTTCATGTTGCATGAGGTTGTATATGGTGTGTGTTTGTGTGTGTGTGTGTGTGTGTGAGTGTATATATAGTGAGTGTGAATGTGTGGTGCAGTAGAAGAATGCAGCGTGTGTGTGTGCAATTGTGTGTGTGTGTGTGAGTGTATATATGGTGAGTGAGTGTGTGGTACAGTGGAAGAGTGCAGTGTGTGTGTGTATATGCAATTGTGTATGAGTGTATATATGGTGAGTGCGAGTGTGTGGTACAATGGAAGAGTACAGTGTGTGTGTGTGTGTATGGTGAGTAAGTGTGTGGTACAGTGGAAGAGTACAGTGTGTGTGTGTGTGTGTATATGGTGAGTGTGAGTGTGTGGTACAGTGGAAGAGTGTAATATGTGTGCCTGTGTATTCTGTTGGCAGGAGCGCCAGCACAGGTTCTTGGTACTCCAGTGTGCACGGGCTGATGTCACACAACCGGACTGTCTGTGCGGTGGTCGTTCTCCCCCTGCTTGGCAGAAAACAGAGCAGCCGCCATGCACAGAGGAGTCCCCTGCGCCCTAGGCAACAGGACAGAGTCAGCCTGCATGGGCCTGCACCAGCAGAGGTCGTGGTCCTCCTCATGTGAACAGTGGACTCCAGGGCTGGCCGCACATGACGCTCACTTAAGAGCTTTTCAAAAGAGAGATGCCGGGACCCAAACCCAGGCAGGTCACAGTAAACCTCCGGGGTCAGTGCTTTTGTATTTGGACAGCGGGGCTGAGAACTCATGGCCCTTGGACCAGAGATTTCCACAGCACCTGGGTGCTCCCTAGAAATGCAGAGTCTCAGGCCACATCGGAAATGACTGGATCAGACTCTGCTTTACTTAGCAAAATTCCCAAGTGACTCCTGAGTGCATCACAGTTTGAGGAGCACAGTTTGAGGAGATCAGAAGACAGCAGTGTATCTTTTGGATTAGTAGGTTGTATTAAAATGGGTCCCGTGTCCCATCATTTGAGAAACTGGACAGTGGGACTGTGTGGTGGCCGCTGATAAGAAGTAGACGGCCCCAGACCACCCAGGGATGGCAAAGGACCATTTGCCTTCCACCAAAAGGATAATTTGGTGGTGATAATCCTACTAATACATAGGGAATGGAGAAAAAGTACAAAACTTTAGGCTAAAATGAGTCCACATGCTAGAGCATAGACAGAAGTTAGCTCAGGAATTAGTTGTATGACGCTCCTGCCTTGAATTCATACAACAGACTATTCACTCCTTGGGAGCCAGGATCATGTATCTCTCTACTCATAGCTGTGTTGACAAAGCCGAGCACAGAATCTGCGTGGAGTAGGGTTCACCAAGTACTTATTGTGTATCGTAGTGTCCTGAACAGAAGTTCAATTATTGGCTTACTTTGAGACCCTGGACAGCTCTGTACTCCTCTGTTTCTCCTGTCTCATCTATATGATCTGCTTGAATTATTTCCTCTGAAATAAAAGAATACTTAACAACTGAGAGCTCCCTGATAAATAGTCCCATGATCTGCAGGCACAAGGAAGTTCTGCTTCTAGGAACACTGCATGATTAGTCTAATCTTCTACATACTCTATGCCCAAATAAGAATTGGTGCACACAAACCCTTGCCTGCACTTATTAAACAAACATTCGTATGTATGAACTATGGGTCGGACTCGACTCTAGACTTCAACAAATCAGCCTGATTTCTTTCTTGGGACTCAAGGTACATTTTACTCAGGCAATACACATTTAAAAGGACACAAAACCTGGCAAAAGTCACCATATTTTTCCCAAATATTATTACAATTTTTAAGTCTGCAATTTACTAAGTTTTCACTTTTGAAGGATTGGCTTTTATCAATATATGGCTATAGCAAAAACCAACTCAAATTCAATATCACCACCCACATTCTTTTAAATAATAGGATAGAATAAGTCTTGGGATGATTTTTGAGAGCTGGTTGTAAAATATAATCTCACCATGTGATACTATTTAAAGTTAATTTATCTAGATCTTTATGGGGGGAAAAAGCAACTTTCTTGTGTAATTATTAAAAGAGAAAAGACACAATTTTTAATTCAAATGTGGTCAAGTAATGTGGATGGTTGCATTGTTTCCACCTTCTGGCTATTCTACTGAATAGAATATGGTGTGCGATATCTCCTTAATAATTTACTTTAAAAACTTAGTCCCCAGTTGCTTTTGTACAAATGACTCAGCATTCCTAATTAAAGCCAAAGCAACCCAAAGAGAAGACAGTGATGAAGTTTTTTATTTTTTTTCATGTAACTGGTTCAAGAGAAAAATACTCGGGCTTCATCAAGTAGTATTGCTATTTCATAATGAGAAAGCACATCCTGATTTAAAGGTAGGAGCTAAGAACTTACACATGCTGCTCTGTAACATGAAAGCTTGAAGCAAGCAAAAAAAAAAAAAAAAAAAAGAGTTCACGTCCAAGCTCTAATTCGAGACAGAAAGGCAGAAAGTTTCCCCAAAGAGACCCAACTGTAGCCTGTGACCACGTTTGCTTTCTTGGGGAGATATAAAAGTGTGATTTCAGAAGGAAAATTTATGCACTGCCATAAATGGAGGGATATTTGGAGAGAGATCAAAGGGAGCAAAGGAAATGATCCAAAGTCTGAAAGTTGTAAAACTTACAAGAAGAGGTTTAAAGAATTTCTTCTTAAGAAGAAAAGACTGAGGTACTAGCCTGAAAAAAAAAAATCTTCACATAAGAACATGAAGAGAGAAAAGTATGACTATAGGCAAAATTAAAAAATACTTTAAACTTTCAAAGATGAATTAAAATTAGAATACTTGGAAGCTCTACAGAAATTGAATCTTGGACGTAAAGAGAATACAAAACATGGTTCTTCAAAACCACACTCAGAGAAGAGAGCAAAACGATGCTGTATTAGTTACCTCGGGCTGTTACAACAAAGTATCACAGTGTGAGTGGCTTCAGCCACTGAAGTTTGCTTCTCAGAGGGCTTAGCTCAGTGGCAGAACACTTGCCTAGTATGCATGAGATCCTGGTTCCATCCTCAGTATGGAGAAGAAGGAGAAAGAGAAGGAGGAGGGGGGAGGGAGGAGGAAAAAGAGGAGGAAGAAGGGGAGGGGAGGGGAGGGGAGGGGGAGGGGAAATAGTAATTATTATTATTATTAGGAACATGTAGGGAAAAGGAGGAGGAGGAGGAGGAGGAGGAGGGGAAGGAAGAGGAGGAGGAAGAAGGGGGGAGGAGAAATAATAATAATTATTATTATTAGGAACATGTAGGGAAAAGGAGGAGGACGAGGAGAAGAAGGAAAAGGAGGAATAATAATAATAATAGAATAATAATAATAGTTTATTTCTTAGAGTTCTGGCAGCCAAAAGCCCAAGATCAGGCTTCCATCCAGTCTGGTTTCTGGTGAGGACCACCTCTTTAAATCTGCGACACCTTTGTCCCCACATGGCAAAGACAGTCACCTCTCTGATGCCTCCTCCTCTTTCTGTAAGGTCACCCGTCCCACTGGGTTGGGGCCCATGTTTGTGACCCCAGTTTACCGTAATTACCCCTGGCATGCCCACCTCCAATACAGGGATGCTGGGAGCTAGGGTTTCAACCTGTAACATTTGGGGAACAGAATTCGGTCCATAGCGGGGGCTTTGGATTTTTTTGAACTTAGCTAAGAAAAAAGAAAACAAAAAAACAAATAAAAAAAAAAAACCTTGGTAGAACCACAGTGCTTAATAAGTGCTGTGAGATGTCCGCCAACAGCTGTTGTATCCAGAGTTGATAGAAAGGAGTAAGTGGGGAGAAAGGGCCATGTCTCCTTTCATGATTCAAATGTCCAAACTCCCTCCTATTTCTCTGTCTGTCCTACACACTCCTGGCCTGGACCATTCTGGAGTGTGGGGGGGGGCATGATGGTTTGTTTGTTTGTTTGCTTGCAGTACTAGGGATTGAACCCAGGGGCATTCTATCTCCAAGCTATACCCTTAGTCCTATTTTTTATTCTTTATTTTGAAATAGGGTCTCACTAAGTTGCAGAGAGTCTCACTAAGTAGCTGAGGCTGGTGGCAAACCTGGGATCCTCCTGTCTCAGCCTCCCAAGTGCTGGGATTACAAGCCTGTGCCACCACGCCTGGCCCATGATAGTATCTTGATTTGCCATAGGAAGGATAAAAGTCATGCGCAAGGAGCACAATATGGAATTAGAATCCAGTAAAACCCAGAGCGTCAATGTACTCGTTTATATAAAAATAGGATTTTCAGATTCAGTCTCCCTGTACATGGTATTTGGTTCTATGTGATCCTCCAATCCATATTTAACCCTTAAACCATTGAACTCAGAACTTAAAAGCAGCCTATTTTTATATAAACCAGCTATACTGGCCTTAAATTCAAAAGTAGTATGTCCAAGTTGTTTTCTAAGGAATAGTCTAGAAAGATAAAATGTAAATAAAATTTAATCAATCACAAGATAAGGATTGGCATGATTGTTTTAGTATTTATAATACATGGGACTATGTTGCTACTGTTTGATATATTATTTTCTTGTTTGTTTTTTTGTTTTGTTTTGTTTTGTTTTGTTTGTGGTACTGGGGATTGAACTTGAACCCAGGGGCATTCTACCTCTGGGTTATACCCACAGTCCCTATTTTTTTTATTCTTTATTTTGAAACAGGATCTCACTAAGTTGCAGAGGGCCTCACTAAGTAGCTGAGGCTGGCTGGGAACCTGAAATCCTCCTGTCTCAGCCTCCTAAGTACTGGGCTCACAAGTGTGTGCCACCACACCCAGCTCGTACCATTACTTTTTAAAATATGACATTCATAATCTACCTACCCCTGGCTTGAGGGTTTGATAGTTTCTTATGCTTAACGGTCTATGCTGAATAATAAAATAAATATGCGTGTTTAACCTCAGCTCTTCATTGTAGAATATTTCAAACACATATGAAGGATAAAAAAGGAATGGACTAAACTTCTATGAACCCACTGCCCAACTTCAACAATTATTAACTCATACTGGACCCTTGCCCTTCCAATTGGAGTCATTTTCAGCAAATCCTACCAATTATAAGGGTATTTTTAAAGTACATGTTGGCCTATGTTTATTACTAAAGGTAGAAAAGCTATGACTCTTGGGCTACATTTATACCCATTTATACAAGTGTAAACACACACACACACACACACACACACACACACACGTACTGTGTCAGCCTTTGTAGAGTAATTCTAGCTGCTCTGAGTTCAGCTGCCCCCCTGAATTCCTTTCCTAGCTTGGCATAGGAAGGTGTGTGGATGGATGTTTCTCCTGTGTTCAGCTACTGTTGATACAGACTCAGTATAAAATACTTGTTCCTGAGCCTGTA
>PVLC010048189.1:0-10907 GCA_004027655.1 Graphiurus murinus
GCACATTCCTTGTACTTGGGAGGCTGAGACAGGAGGATCACAGATTCCAGGCTGGCCCTCAGCAACTTAGTGACCCTCTGTTTCAAAATAAAAAATAAAAAGCTGAAAGTGTTGTTCAGAGGTAGAATGTGCCTGGGTTCCATCCTCAGTAGCAATAAATAAACAAAGGCTGGGCGTGATCGTGCATACCTGTAAACCCAGTATTTAGGAGGCAGAGACAGAGGATTGCAGGTTCAAGACCAGCCTCAGGAACTTAGCAAGACTCTCAACAACCTAGCGAGACTCTGTTTCAAAATAAATAAGAAAGCACATAAAAATAAATGAATAAAAACAGGTAGGAGGATATGCAGAAGTATGTGTCCCTCACTATCCATGGGGGATATTAGAGACCCCTGAGCAAGGAAGGGAAGCATATCGCTTTCCACATGCGGGTCTCAGAGCCACAAAAACACATAGGAGAAGCTTGAGGGGAAGCCTGCCGCAGAGGCTACTAGAGAATTTCTGATTTTCTGCTTCAAACCTTAGTAATTCAGGGCTGATGCACTGGAGCCTGAAGGGATACTTTTGCAATTTCACCCCTGACAGCATTGGCTTTGGCTTTGACGCTTGGGCCACCTCTGACTCAGAGCTGAATTAAAGGATTAAGTCTGCTGCCTCCCATATTTGGCAGGGATGGGGATGGGTGTTGGCTGCGCGGGTCCTGGGAATTGCCTCGGCAGGCAGAGGGGGCTTCATTTGGCCATGTGGCAGGGGAGGGAACCTGGAAGTTGTCTGTTCCCAGCATGCCTTCCCCCGCTGCTCTAAGTGACTCAAATAAGCCCATAGACTCTAGCCTTAGCTGGAGGCTTCGGTCTCAACTGCCCAAGACCATCCTCCAGGGGGGCATCAGTCTGCAGGCTCTAGGAAAGACCGAACTTCACTTCCTTTCCTCCTACAGGGGTGCAGAGGGCGAGAGTGGGGTGCAGTGGGATCTTGCGGGTGAGCGTGTGTGTGTGTGTGTGTGTGTGCGTGTGTGTGTGTGTTTGAGGGTAGATGTGGGAAATGAGATTGAAAGAAGAAACGTGTTCAGAGTTGGGATGGGGGTGCTGCTGAAGTCAGCATTGTACCTCTAATTAAGACCTGAGTCCTAGTCTGGTTGTGCCACTCATTGTGTGTGTGTGTGTGTGTGTGTGTGTGTGTGTGTGTGTTGCTGGGACTGAGCCCAGGGATATTCTACTTCTAAGCAACGACCCCAGCCCTGCTCCATTTTATTTTTTATTTGGAAATAGAGTCTTGCTAAGATGCTGAGAGTCTTACTAAGATGCTGAGGCTGACCTTGAACCTGCGATCCTCCTGTCTCAGCCTCCCAAGTACTGGGATTACAGGCGTGGACCACCATGCCAGGCTTCTCTGTGTCCTTGATTGAGTAAGTCACTTAATCTCTCTGAGACTCAGTTTCCTCATTTGTCAAGTGAAGAGACTGGGTGAGAGTTTTTCCAGTTCTGCATCCTGAGACTTGCTCTTCTGGGGGAGATCGAGTGAGAGAGAGGAGGAAGTCTCCCCTGGAATTCCTCTTTGGAGGCTTTCAGAGAATGCACATGCTTAGGAAGTTAAGAGAAGTGTGGAAGTTTTCATAACTAAGCTCAGATTTCCCTAGCTTCTGGCCACAAATTCCAACTCCTGTCAGTCTCACCTCCAACTCAATTATAAAACTGTGTACCTTCTTCAAGACAATTTCCTGCTGTCTGCCAGAGATCTGTCTCAGTAACTCTGCAAATAGCAACACCTGCGATGTGAAGGGCACTCCGTGAAGTTGTGCCTGCACGGTCTTCAGCAATAGCCTGCCATGCCATCACATTCTCTGCTGTGGGCAGAACATGGGCTCAGGAGGTACTGGCTACCAGAAAGACCAGCTATAGGGCGATGGCTTGGACCCCACCGCAGAGTTTCCAATTCAGTGGGCCTGGACCCTAAAAATACAATTCTAACACGTTTCCAGGCAAAGTAGATGCTTCTTGACTGGGATCACATGTTGAGAATCACCACTGTAAAGTATGAGAAGAGAAAAGTATCTTAGAGGTCATCTAGTCCCCTGCTAGCTGGGTATGGCCGGCATGCCTGTAATCCCAGTACCTGAGAGACTAAGACAAGATGATTGCAGGTTTCAAGGCCAGCCTCAGCAACTTAGTGAGAGTCCCAGTAACTTAGCAAGACCCTGTTTCAAAATAAAAAATAAAAATGTCTGGGGGGTGTAGCTTGGAGGTAGAATGCCCCTGGCTTCAATCCCTGGCACTCAAAAAATAAACAAAAACGAGATTAAGAACCTGAAGGAAAGTGACTTGTCAACATCACAAAGCTATGACCAGATTTCTCATCCAGTCTTTGTGTGTGTGTGTATGTGTGTGTGTGTGTGTATGTGTGTGTGTGTGTTACTAGAGATGGAACCCAGGGGCATTCTACCTCCAAGCTATACCCCTATCCCTATTTTATTTTGTATTTGGAAACAAGGTCTCATTCAGTTGCTGAGGCTGTCCTCAAGCCTGCGATCCTCCTGACTGTTTCAGCTTCCCAAGTACTGGGATTACAAGCACTGGCTTGTGCCACCATGCCTGGCTATCTGTCTTCTTTCTACTCCATCATCTTTCTATTCCCTGGATAGTGGCATTGATGGAAAATTCAGCATCTTCCTCAGCCTCTCTGGAGATCTTTGAGGAGAGGTGAGCCTGAGTCAGGGCTCCCTGGAGGCAGAGGAAGAATCGATAAGCCTCTAGCAAGCTGGGAATTTCTTCCTTGAATTTAGAATGTGCCATTGTAGTGTATGTGGGTGGGGATCTAGACTCAGTTAGGGACTGGGTGGGGACACAGAAGCAGCTCCCTCACCCCAGAGAGGGAAGGCCTCAGTAAGGACAGCCAGTTCAGAAGTAAATATGTGGAGCTAAGCCGGGAGTGGTTGCACACGCTTGTAATCCCAGCATTCGGGAGGCTGAGACCGGAGGATCCGGGTTCGCGGCCAGTCTCAGCTACCTAGTGAGGCACTCCGCAACTTAGTGAGACCCTGTTTCAAAATAAAGAATAAAAAATAGGGCTGGGGGAGTAGCTCGGAGGTAGAATGCCCCTGAGTTCAATGCCCAGTACCCCCCACCAAAAATAAAAAAAAAAAGAAGTAAATATGTGGAGCTGTGGTTTCCTCCCACCTCCCAGGCTCTGCCGCCCCTCTCTGACCTTGGTGGTAAGGTGTTCCACACCTGGATTCTGAATCTATTTGCTTTGTGATTACTGATCCTGCTTCTGCTCAAACCCTTCAGTGAGCAGAAATGTATATACCTGCTCAGGCATCATTCATGTGTGTGTGTGTGTGTGTGTGTGTGTGTGTGTGTGTGTACATGAGTGTACATGTTATTACTGGGGATTGAACCCAGGGGCATTCCACCTCTGACCTACACCCCCAGCTCTATTAATTTTTTGTTTTTGAAATGGATTCTCACTAGGTTGCTGAGAGTCTTGCTAAGTTGCTAAGGCTGGCTTTGAACCTGTGATCCTCCTGTCTTAGACTCCCAAGTACCAGGATCACAGGTGTGAGTCACCACACCTGGCTCCAGGCATCATTATAACTTCAGCTAAATATCCACTTTTAGTTGGAGAATGAATTTCTCTTTCCCAAGGATTTTGTGCATTGATGTCAAAGGTTTTCCTGAGGCCCAAGCACTTTGTCTTTCCATGACCAGAAGGCTTCCCTTAGGGCTTAGGGCTAAATAGGTGATCAATAAATATTTTTTTAAAGAAACTAAATGAGATTGAAGTGGCATGGGATTGAGCAGTCTGAGTCAAACTGAATAGAAGACGTTCTATCAGCAGTGACTTAGAGGTGCAGCCCATTCTGCCTTAGCATGGCCTGAAAGGCCTTGTGTGATCTGACCAGTGCCGGCTCCTCAAATCCCATCCAACCCAACTTTCTGTCAAACTCACTACTTTTGTGAGTACATGTTTACTTTTGTAACTGAATGTCTGTCTCCTCCATCTAACTGGAAGGCCTATAAGGGCAGGGACAGTGTGTATTTGTATGTATCCCTAGCACTTAGAAATATGCCTATCACATAGTACCTGCTTAATAAATACTATTTCCTAGCCCATGGTATACCCTTGCTTAGCCCCTTTTAGTCCTTGCTTGAATAGTCAGAATATGTCTAAATCATTTGGCTTAGACACTGAGGATATTCCTCCAAGAGATAGCCTATTCCCCCCACCCCCAAAATTGGATGAATGTTAGGATAAAGGCTAACAAAAGAGACCAAAATGCAATGATTTAAAGAATATAGAAGTTCTTTTCTCTCTCACAAGAGTACCCCAAGGTAAGCAGGCCAGAATGGCAGAGTCCCTCTGATCCACACAGGCATTAAGGAACCAATTCCTGTTTTTTATTGTTTTGCCATCCCCAAGGCCATTGTCTTCATCTGTGTGGTCAAGGACAGGCCACAGATCCATATGTGTTTCAACTTGTAATTAAAGGAAAGAGTAGAAGTCCAGGGCACGTGATTTTTTTCTTTTAAACAAATACTTCCACTCAAAGTCCATTTGGGGTAATTTAGCCACAAGGTCACAAATTGGCTAGACTATGGGTGTTTATTTGCCTACCACCAATTACCAACCTCTACCACTATGAAAGAAGGGAAGAATGGATTTAAGGGGACTTGGGGGATAGACCCATCATGAAGGGATCTCTGATAATAAATAATCATCACTCAGGAGAGTTCAACATAACTCAGATTAATAAATCCAAACCAGTAATTCCCACAATTAATTACCAGGAAGAAATTTTCTTTCTGGATTCTCCCAGCTATTTCTAAGGTGTTTCAGAGCTGCTATTTCATATGTGTTCAAGAACAGATCCCTTCACAAGATGGCAATATGTATAAAAATTACACATGCTTATAAGCTTTGACCTAGCAAGTCTGAAATTCAAGAATTTCCTCAATAGATATATTTACCCACATGGGAAATGAAATACACAATGTTGGCAAAAGGAAAAGATTAAATAAGATATGATGTTCCCATATAATGAAATGCCATCTAGTTATTTAGAAAAACAAGGAATCTCTTTATGTTCTGCAATGTGAAGATCTCCAAAGTATATTGTTAAATGAATAAAAAATAGGTATAGAACAGTATGTAGAGTATGCTACCATTTTTATAGAACAAAGTTTAAAAATAACTCCAGTACTTGGAAGGCTAAGACAGAAGGATCCCAGGTCCAAAGTCAGTCTCAGCCACTTAGTGAGGCTCAGCAACCTGCAAGACCCTGTTTCAAACAAACAAACAAACAAAAATTTAAAAGGGCTAGGGGAGCCGGGCGTGGTGACGCACGCTTGTAATCCCAGCATTCGGGAGGCTGAGACCGGAGGATCCGGGTTCGCGGCCAGCCTCAGCTACCTAGTGAGGCACTCTGCAATTTAGTGAGACTCGGTTTCAAAATAAAGAATAAAAAATAGGGCTGGGGGTATAGCTCCGAGGTAGAATGCCCCTGAGTTCAATCTCCAGTACCGCAAAAAAAAAAAAAATAAATAAATAAATAAATAAATAAAAGGGCTAGGGGTAGAATGCCTCTGGGTTCAATCCCCAGACCAAAAAAGAAGAAGGAAGAAGAAGAGAAGGAGAAGGAGGGGGAGGAGGAAAAGGAGGAGGAGGAGGAAGAGATCTTTCTAGGATGATTAATGATAATAATATCCATTCCATTCAAGAAGTATCCCTTGAGCCGGGCGTGGTGGCGCACGCTTGTAACCCCAGCATTTAGGAGGCTGAGACTGGGGGATCTGGGTTCGTGGCCAACCTCAGCTATCTAGTGAGGCACTCCACAACTTAGTGAGACCCTGTTTCAAAATAAAGAATACAAAATAGGGCTGGGGGTATAGCTCGGAGGTAGAATGCCCCTGAGTTCAATCCCTAGTACTGCGGAAAAAAAAAAAAAAAAAGAAATATCCCTTGGATGCCCACAAAGGTGTATTTTGGCCTTGTGGTCCTCAAACACAATCTGATATAAATACATTCCTAATATCTAGCCAGTCAGTGTTTAGATAACAAATTAAAATCAAATTAGGATATATGATCTGGGATATCAATTGCTGACCTAGGGAGAAACATACCAAACTAAGTCCAGTTTCTTTGGGTCTCTCCTTACCAGTCTCAAAAATCAAGGACCCAGTCTTTCCCAGCTTTAGCTTATTACATAAAGAAGTAACAACCACCAGATGTCAGATCAACTTTTAGAGACAGGAGGAACGGTGGTACCAGGAGTCTGGGATGAGATCATTGTGGCTATTGAGCACTATATATAGCTCTAAGTTTCATGGCTACAAGAAAGAATGCTTATGGATTGTGCAATTGTCCTTGTTTGGTGAGAGGATATTTGTTCACAGATACAAACTTGTTATTCAAGAAGAAACCCACCATAGACTCTTAGATAAGGGCTATGAGCAAGAGCACAGTGTCTTCAGTGGTGGTGTAGTAAAAAACTCAAGGGGAAAGCCAGCCCAAGGGTCTGATTCCAGGGCTCAGCAGGAAGGTGAGTGAGAAGATAGAGGACAAGTGTTTAGGGGAAGACATGGCATTAGAAGGGAGGTAGTAAGGACCACCAAGTACCTCTTACAGAGATCACTGTCCATCCCAGGCCAACAGATTTGAATAGCAGGGTGCTATGAGGAGTTACATGCCCTGTGAACCCCCAGTGGACACTCTGTGTAGTCTCCAGCTTCCATGCTGACAGTCATGATTTTGTTCAGCTCCCCACTTCTCCCTCACACAGCCATGAGCATCGGGGAAGCAGACCTCTCCCCCTCACTCCTACCTCCAACCAGGAGGCCTGATTGGTAGGTCTAAAGGCAATCTTGTCCCCTTGCCCAGGATTAGTCCTGGAATATGCATATAACCCAGTTCTGGCCAATGGACACTGAGAAGTCTGCAGGAGAATTGCAGGACGTTTCTTGGTTTCAGAGTCAGGAGAGATGCTCTTGGTTCTTCCTCTGGATTTTGTGTGATACCTGGAACTCTTAACAGCCATCGTGCAGCTGAAGATGAAGTCAGCCCCAAAGACAGAGAACTGGAAAAAACCTGAATTCTTGATGCTATTGTTGAAATGCCAAATCCACCCACCCAGGAACCTACCCTATCTCTACACTTTTTATGTACAGGAGCACATTTTCTTTAAAGCAAATTTCAGTCACTTGCAACTGAAAGCACACATTGTACAAATACATATTGGAATGTAACTCTGTATGAGATGCTGAGGGAAGTGGTTTTAGGTGATAACACATTTCTATTCCCATAGAGCTTATCTTACTTATAGTGGAGGAGGGCTAGCCATTAAACAACTGATTTCACAATTCATTATTTAATCATAATAGGATAAAGTGCTGCAAGGGAGAAAGTGCCTAAGAGGATCTGAGCTTGTCTGAGAGTGGCATATTCTTTTCTCAATCTCTCTCTTAACTGGGCTTTTAAATTTCAACTGTGCTTCTTGTCAGAAGGTACTTTGCATTCAGTTGCAAGTTTTGCTTCTTGGCAAAGGTTTGTGGCATCCATTTGATGACTAAAGATAGACTTTAAATATAAGACCGATAGGCACCAAAACTGTTGAGCTTCTGTGAACATCACAGAGCCTAAATTGCATTCCTTCTTGGGTGGAAGGAGTCCAACCTGCGATTTGCCTAGGAGGAGCAAGTCCCACTTCAACTGGCAATGCCAAAGAAATCCTGGGAAGTGAGACAACTAGAAGGGGTGGTGACAGAGTCTGGGGACTGTTCAAAGCATTGCATTCAAGTATTGAATATGTGACAGACAAGCGTTATATTAGTCATCAGTTAGTGGACTTCTGATGACATGATAGCAAAAGCAAGGGCTTTTTCCTCTCCTTCTTAGACAGGAATCAGCCCATATCAACACAGAGACCAATAAACAAAAACAAAAACAAAAAAACTCCCACATTCGCTGGGCGTGGTGGCACATGCCTGTAATCCTAGAACTTGGGAGGCTGAGACAGGAGGATCACAGGTTCAAGGACAGCCTCAGCAAGTAGTGAGACTCTCATCAACCTAGCAAGATCCTGTTTCAAAATAAAATAATAAAATAGGACCGGGGATGTAGCTTGGAGATAGTTGCCCCTGGGTTCAATCCCCAGTACCTCCACCCCACCACCACCACACACACACATTCAACTTTTTGATGACACAGGGAGAAATCTGAGAGAGGAAGTAGGTAAAGAAATTGTCTTAACAGGATGGAGGAAGGCAAAGCTGTTAGGAGTGATTGGTCTGGTACCCCGTTCATATATCCTCAGCTCACCTCAGGCTTCAACCACAGCTGAAACACACCTACATTAATAGCATCACACCTCAAACATGTGGCCACATCTTTTCTACCTTTACCCTGGGTCTTCTTCAATATTGTGAAAACTGTTTGGTTCATGTGCAAGTGAAAATGTGTTGCGGGGGGGATGTCAATTAATGCCCCTGGGGTCAGTTTCCACTAAAGAACCAAAGGGGGGATCACACCATAGGTAAAATCTTCAGTGTATAGTACTTCAGGATGATTTTTTTTTTAAGTCATTAGTGCTGAGAATTGAATCCAGAGCCTCCCCCATGCTACACTTGTGTTCTACCACTAAGAAATATCTCCAAGACCCCCTTGATTTTTTTGAAATGGGGTCTCCACTATGTGGACCAGGTTAGCCTCAAACTCCTGGTCTCAAGTGATCCTCCTGCCCTAGCCTTCCAAACAGCTGGAACTATGCTAGGTGTAGTGGTGCACACCTGTAATCCCAGTACTTGGGAGGCTGAGACAGGAGGATAGCAGGTTCACGGCCAGCTTCAGCAACTTAGTGAGACCCTGTTTCAAAATAAAATAATAAGGAGATAGGGGGAGGGTGGGTGGGAATTGGGGAAGGGTTAATGAGAAATATGTGCATGGATGTCTTTACCTGTACTAGCTTGTACCCAACAAAAATGTGTAATTAAAAAAAAAAAGATTAACTAATTAAAAAAAAAATAAGAAGGGATGGTGGGGTGACTTGGGGGTAGAAGTCTCCCGGGTTCAATCTCCAGTATAAAACAAAAATTAAAAAAATAAATAAATAAAATAGGGCTGGGGGTATAGCTAAGAGGTATAATGCTCCTGGGTTCCATTCCCAGTACAAAAACAAAAACAAAAACAAAAAACACTGAAACTACAGGCAAACACCACCACACTGGCCTGGCCTCTGGAAGACAATTCTGGGGCACACTATGCATACTTTTTAGCCCCTACTGCCAGAGTGACAACCTTAATAAAACACCCTTATATTGACTGTTTCTTCTTCCTTTTGAAACAGACTCCCTCTGACATTAATTGTGTGTGTGTGTGTGTGTGTGTGTGTGTGTGTGTGTGTGTGTGAGCTTGTGTATGTTTTACTGGGGATTGAACCCAGAAGCATTCTACCTCCGAGCTACACCCCAGCCCTTTTTATTTTTTGTTTTGAAACAGGGTTTTTCTAGGTTGCTGAGAGGCTTGCTAAGTAGCTGAGGCTGTCCTCGAATCTGCCATTCTCCTGTCTCAGCCTCCCAAATTCTGGGATTATAGACATGTGCTGTCACACAGTTTGATAGCTTGTTTTTCTGCATCCTGAACTTCCTCATGCTAAGCATAAAGACTGAAGGACTGCCCCCTACACACACACACCACAGACTACAAAGAAGCTGAGCCTGACAGGTTCTCCTACTGAGACAGGAGGATCACAAGTTCAGGACAGCATCAGCAACTTAGCGAGTCCCTCAGCAACTTAGCAAGACCCAGTTTCAAAAAAAATCAGGCTGGGATGTAGCCTGAAGTAGAATGCCCCTGACTTCAATCCCCAGCACATAAATAAATATGTAAATAAATAAATAAATTTGCATCTATATATTTCTTTTGTCTGTTTTGCTGTCTTTTCTTCTCCTCTTTCTCCTCCTCTTCCTCCTCCTTTCTTTTTTCTTCTTCTTTTCCTGTTTCTTCTTCTTTTAGGTATCGAGATTGAACCCAGAGGCATTCTATCTCCCAAACTATACCCAGCCATATTTGTTTGTTTGTTTGTTTATTGTATGGTACTGGGGATTGAACCTGGGGGTATTTTATCTCCAAGCTACACCCTCATCCCTATTTTATTTTTTAATTTTGAAACAGGGTCTCACTAAGTTGCTGAGGCTGGCTTCAACCTGTGATCCTCCTGTCTCAGCCTCAAAAGTACTGGGATTACAAATATGCACCACCACAACCAGCTTTATTTTTTATTTTGAAACACTAGGTTGCTGAGAGTATCACGAAGTTGCCAAAGCTGGTCTTGAATCTGCAATCCTCCTATCTCAGCCTCCCAAGTACAGGGATTATAGGCATGTGCCACTGCACCCAGCTTGCCTTTTCCCTTTTAAATGCTTCCTTTGCCCTGGAGTTTTCTGAAGTTGGAGATTTGAAACAAGAAAGTTTCCTCTATCTCTATTCAAAGCTGGCTTTGAATAAAACCTATTTTCCTGACAATTTCTATGCGTGTGTGTGTGTGTGTGTGTGTGTGTGTGTGTGTGTGTGTGTGTGTGTGTTGCTGAGGATTGAACTCTGGGTCTTATGCATACTAGACAAGAAGAGCTCTCCGCCTCTTGCTGGCCTGGTAACTTCACACACACACACATACACCCGCCACATTTTGACTCGCTTTTCTCCACTTCTTCATTCTTGTTTCCTGAGATCATCTCCCACATAATAGTTTCACCTAAATCTTTCCTGGGAACCAAAGTAGGACAGGAAATTCTGGCAGTAGACACTGACAAGAAGCAAGTCAGTTTTCCTGGCAGTAAGTGCAGTAGGAAGGCTCAGGAATTAGAAGCATCAGACTCCTTGGAAGTAGGGGTGAGATTCCCCAGTGAAAAATCCCCCAG
>PVLC010048190.1:0-10833 GCA_004027655.1 Graphiurus murinus
TACTGGGGATTGAACTCAGGGGCATTCTACCTCCGAGCTACACCCCCAGCCCTATTTTTTATTCTTTATTTTGAAACCGAGTCTCACTAAGTTGCAGAGTGCCTCACTAGGTAGCTGAGGCTGGCGGCGAACCCAGATCCTACGGTCTCAGCCTCCTGAATGCTTTATTCTTTATTTTGAAACAGGGTTTCACTAAGTTGCAAAGGGCCTCACTAAGTAGCTGAGGCTGGTCAAGAACCTACGATTTTCCTGTCTCGGCCTCCCAAGTACTGGGATTACAAGCATGCGCCACCACGCCTGGCTATGGAGGAGCGATATTGCTACACATAGATAAAGTCTCCCCAGGAGACTACAAGCTGGACAGAGTGCGAGGTCACAGCCTGGCTCCTGCTGGGGTCAGATCTTCTTCTGGGTCATCAGTGGGTCTCTGTCACCTGCAAGGCTGCAGGTGAGCCACGTGCTGTGTGCTGGCAGAAGTCTGTTCCTGGGGAGGATGCTGCTTGTCTGTCTATCTGTCTTTGTCTGTCTATTGTTCCTTTGCTTCTCAGCTCCCTGACTGTCTCCAGGTCTCAGAAGCGGCCAGGGCTGAACACTTGTGTGGCGTTGGGATGGCTGCAGGCGCCGTAGTGAGAACAGGGTCCCCTTGAGTGCCATCAAGGCAAGACGCACTTGGAAAAGATATGAAGCTCCACTCACCTGGGGATGCTCCGTCTCCAGCTCGGACCCTGGTGGTGGCACCCGAGATGTGGCTGTCTGCCAAGTCACAGATCTCCTTCAGGACAGGTCAGAACTGCTTGTCCTTAGCCAGGTGTGATGGGGCGCCCTCGTAATCCCAGCACTTGGGAGGCTGAGACCAGAGGATTGCAGAGTTGAGGACAGCCTCAGCAAATAGTGAGATTCTCATTAACCTAGTGAGACCCTGTTTCAAAATAAAAAATAAAATTGGGCTGAGGGTGTAGCTTGGAGGTAGAATGCCTCTGGGTTCAATTCCCAGTACCATAAAACAACAAAAATACTGCTTATACAAAATAAAACAACAACAAAAATACTGGACAATCTGGGGCACAACTGTCACTCTCCTGTAATAGATGCCAGTTTTCTGAGCCCACACCTTCCAATCTCATGTTTTGGGCTCTTTGTTTCAGTGTAGTGTCTCCCCAGTGGCTTTCTTTCTTTTTTTTTTTGCGGGTCTGGGGATTGAACTCAGGGTAATTCTACCTCCGAGCTACACCCCTACCCCTATTTTTTTATTCTTTATTTTGAAACCGAGTCTCACTAAGTTGCGGAGTGCCTCACTAGGTAGCTGAGGCTGGCCTCGAGCCCGGATCCTCCAGTCTCAGCCTCCCGAATGCTGGGATTACAAGCGTGCACCACCACACCCGGCTCCCAGTGGCTTTCTGAGAAAGCTTGCGTAGCAAAGAATTTGGAGGTCTTAGAAATCGGATTTTTTTTTTTTTTTTTGGTGTTTGTTACTGTGGTTTGACCCCAGAGGTGTTCTACCTCCAAACCACACCACCCCCAGCCCTATTTTATTTTTTAAATTTTGAAACCGAGTCTTGCTAAGTTGCTGAGGTTGGCCTCAAACCTCCCATCTTTGCTTCCCAAGTACTGGAATTACAGGTATGTGCCACCCAGCCTGGCAACCAAATAATTTTAAATGTTCATACTTGCTTGATAATTGCATGGAGGATCTAATTCTAGATTGCAAATCATTTTCTTCAGACTTTGGAAGATATCAGGCCATCTAGCTCTCAATGCTGCTATAGGAAGACTGAAACTGCTGGGCATGGTGGTGCATACCTGTAATCCCAGTACTTGGGAGGCTGAGACAGGAGGATTGCAATTTGAGGCCAGACTCAGCAACTTAGTGAGCCCCTGTTCCAAAATTTAAAAAATAAAATAGGGCTGGGAGTGTAGATCAGAGGTAGAATCCCTCTGGGTTCAATCCCTAATACCATATTGGGGGAGGGGGGCAAATCTGAAGCTATTCTGATTCTGGGTTTTTTTTTTTTTTTCTCTCTCTCTCTGGAAATTTATAGAATCTTTCTTTTTTTCTTACTGTTCTGAAATTTCACAGTGACATGCCTTAATTTGGGTCTATTTTCATCCATTACACTCAGAGCTTGCAGGTCCTTCAGTTTGGAAATTTGTATTCTGCAGAATTACTTCAGCTTACCATTGATTTCCTCCCCGGTTTTTCTGTTCCTTTCTTTTAGAACACCTATTATTTTTAAATTTTTATTTGTTTGTTTATTTGTTTATTTATTTATTTATTTATTTATTTATTTGTGGTACTGGGGACTGAACCCAGGGGCATTCTACCTTTGAGCTATGCCCCCAGCCCTATTTTATTTTATTTTTTTTGTGGTACTGGGGATTCTACCCCCAAGCTACAGCCCCAGTCCTATTTTTTACTCTTTACTTTGAAACAGGGTCTCACTAAGTTGCGGAGGGCCTCACCAAGTGAGGCTGGACGTGAACCTGTGATCCTCCTGTCTCAGCCTCCCAAGTACTGGGAATGCAAGCATGAGCCACCACGCCCGGCTTAGAAACCTATTATTCTAATGTCCGAGCTCCTGGACTGGATTTCCATTTATCTTCTTTCTTTCTTATTTTCCATCTGTCTTTTTTCTTTCCTTTTTTTCCTTTCTCTCTCTTCTTCCTTCCTTTTCCAGGGGTTACATCCACAGCTGTTTTTATTTTTTATTTTGAGAGGGTCTCACTAAATTGCTGAGGCTGGTCTCAAATCTGCCATCCTCCTGTTCCAGCCTCCCAAGCACAGGGATTACAGGCATGCACCTACCTGCCTGGCTCTCAATCTTTGAATATACTCTAATGGTACCTGCTTTGTTGCACTTTGGAAATGCAAAAATAATCTATTTATATCTCTAAAGGCAAAATGCTGTTTTAAAAAAAACCCACTCCCTATACAGTGCCTATTTCCTCCAGGTTGCTCTTACCCTAATCCTTCCGGTCTCTCCTCCGTGTTCGTGGTTTCCCCTGGCGTGATGTACTCCTTAACTCTCTTCTCCGTGAAACTCTGAGCAGCTAATGCGCAGCTCTGAGACACATGGGGCCGCCACTGGACGCTTCACCGCAGAGTGAGCTGGGAGACCCAGCATGCCCTTGGCTTTTGGTTTTTTGTTTTCTTTTTGGTGGCACTAGGGATTGAACCCAGGGGCATTCTACCTCCAAGCTATATCCCCAGCCTTATTTTATTTTTATTTGAAACAGGATCTCACTAGGTTGATGAAAGTCTCACTATTTGCTGAGGCTGTCCTCAAACCTATGATCCTCCTGTCTCAGCCTCCCAAGCACTGGGATGCTCTTGTTCTTTCAGTCTTTCCTTTAAGCTAGCCTCCTTCCCCGGGGAGAGGGTTCAGTTGCCAGAGTTTCAGGAAGCGACCTAAGGGGTGAGGGCCAGGGCAGTGCAGGCCCGTGGTTTCCACGTTTCCCACTAGAATAAACGTATTTGTTCCTCTCTCCCTCATCTTCTAGGCAATACCTGTGTCCTCAGCTGTCCCTGGCATCCCCCACCGAGAGAGGCTGCTTTACCCCTGACAATGATCTTCCAGAGTGAAGAGAAAGGGGTCTAGGAATCGAATTGCTTCCTAAATAGCTCCCCCACCCCACTATCCTTCTTATTTTAGCGCTGTGCAACCCCACCCCCTTTGCATGCAGAGGGACCTGGAGCTGCCTGCTTCCTTGTCCTTGGCAGAGTCCCTGTGTAAATCACACTGGTGCTCACTTCCCACGCCGCCTTGGGCTCGGCTCCTGGCCTGCCAAGCCAGCCGCCACCGGCCTCCTCCTCCTCCTCGCCCGGCTGTGCTTTTCCATCTCGTTTCTCAACAGTGTGGGGTTACTGTTTCTGTCCCCCCCTTCCTTTCCTTCCTTCTTTCCTCCTTCTATTTCCCTCTCCCCCTCTCCTCCTCTCCCTCTCCCTCTCCCTCTCCCTCTCCCTCTCTCTCTTTTTCTTCCAGAAGTTCTAGTGGGGTTTCAGAAGGGGGAGCAAAATTATATGCATATGTTCAGTCTGTCATTGTAACCTGAACTCTACCCTCAAATTCCAAAATCCAATCTGCTCTGTAAAATTGGGTGTGGGAGTGCTCGACAGAGGCACAGAGAATTCACAGATTCAAACTATGCCAGACTCTGCTACATGTGCCCCACACCCAGCACTCAGCTGGAATCTGGGGTACAGACACAGTACCATCCTTGCGGGTATCCTTTAAGCAGAACAGAAGGACAGACTCAAGGGAATGTCAAAGAAGCCCACAGCCCCTCCCCCAAAATCCTTGGGGTCAAATGGGCTTTGGATTTTGGAATTTATTGGATTTTAGAAAGGTAACACAGGGCATATTAATCTCAGGGTACTTCAGTGTGGGCTGCAGCAATACCCAGGTATCAAACACATCCCTAAACTGGGCGTGGTGGTGCACACTTGTAATCCCAGTACTTGGGAGGCTGAGACAGGAGGATCGCAGGTTCACGGCCAGCCTCAGCTACTTAGTGAGGCCCTCCGAAACTTAGTGAGACTCTGTTTCAAAATAAAAATAGAATTGGGGGTGTGGCTCAGAGGTAGAATGTCCCTGGGTTACATCCCCAGTACCTAAAAAAAAAAAAAAAAAAAAAAAAAAAAAAAATCCCTATTGCTGCAGAGAAATAGAGGGCTGTTCATACCAAATAGAGGGTTTAAAAAAAAATGCTATAAATAGCTTCACATCCATCCAGAGCAAGTTTTAAAACCAAATGAGCTAACAAGCCAAGTCTAGTTTTCAGCTTAGGAATTTCTGAGTTGTTGATAAGACCTGTGAACCTCTCCATATTAGTCTCTTTACCACTATAACAAAATACCTTAGAATGGGTAACCTATAAATAATAGCACTTGTTGAGTGTGGTGGTGCACACCTATAATCCTAGTACTTGGGAGGTCAAGGCAGGAGGATTGCAGGTGGAGGACAGCCTCCCAAGTAGTGAGATACTCTTCAACCTAGAGTGACCCTGTTTCGAATTACAAATAAACTAGGGCAGCCGGGTGTGGTGATGCACTCTTGTAATCCCTGCATTTGGGAGGCTGAGACTGGAGGATCCGGGTTCTCGACTAGCCTCAGCTACCTAGTGAGGCACTCCGCAACTTAGTGAGACCCTGTTTCAAAGTAAAGAATAAAAAATAGGGCTGGGGGTATAGCTCAGAGGTAGAATGCCCCTGGGTTCAATCCCCAGTATAGCAAAAAATAAATAAATAAACTAGGGCTAGCCGGGCATTGTGGCGCACGCTTGTAATCCCAGTACTTGGGAGGCTGAGACAGGAGGATCTGGGTTCTCGGCCAGCCTCAGCTACTTAGTGAGGCCCTCTGCAACTTAGTGAGACCCTGTTTCAAAATAAAGCTCCAAGGTAGAATGCCCCGGTTCAATCCCCAGTACTGCAAAAAATAAATAAATACATAAAATAAACTGGGCTACTGGGCTCAGAGGTAGAACACCCCTGGGTTCAATTCCCAGCACAAAACAAACAAACAAATAATACCACTTTCCCAGTCTGGAAGCTGGAAACCCAGGATAAAGCTTAGCAGATGTAGCATCTGGCGAGAGCAGTCGCCATGCTCTGGATGGCAGCTTGTGGCTGTGTCCTCACACGCTGGAAGGGACGGTCAGCAACCTCGCGAATCTCTCATAAGGTCACAAACCTCATCGATGAAGGTTCCGAGTTTATGACTTCATCATCTCCTGGGGATTGGACTAGGGGTATTCTATGCTAAGCTACAGCCACAGCCCTTTTAATTTTATTATTATCATTTTTTTAAAATTTTGTAACAGGATCTCACTAAGTTGCTGAGGGTTTTGCTAAGTTTCCAAGGCTGGCCTCAAACCTGAGGTCCTCCTATCTCAGTCTCCCAAGTAATGGGATTACAGGAGCACATCACCATGCCTGGCAAGTCCCGACCTTGTAATAGCATCCCGTTGATAATTAGTAGTAGTAGTTGTTGTTATTATTATTATTACTATTAATTTGGTACTGAGGATTGAACCCAGGGGCATTCTACCTCCTAGCTACCCCCTAGACCCCCTTTTTTTTGTGTGTGTGGTACTAGGGGCTGAACCCAGGGGCATTTTGCCTCTAGGCTACAACCAGCCCTACTTTTTATTTTTATTTATTTATTTTATTATTATTATTTTTATTTATTTATTTATTTATTTATTTATTTATTTATTTATTTATTTATTTATTTTGCGGCACTGGGGATTGAACTCAGGGACATTCTGCCTTCGAGCTACACCCCCAGCCTTATTTTTTATTCTTTATTTTGAAACAGGGTCTCACTAAGTTGCAGAGGGCCTCACTAAGTAGCTGAGGCTGGCTGCAAACCTGTGATCCTCCTGTCTCAGCCTCCCAAGTACTGGGATTACAAGCATGGGCCACCAAGCCCGGCCCTCCCAGCCCTTTATTTTTTTATTTTTTTATTTTTTATTTTTTATTTTTTTGTGTGTGTGGTACTGGGGATTGAACTCAGGGGCATTCTACCTTCGAGCTATGCCCCCAGCCCTATTTTTTATTCTTTAAAACCAGGTCTCACTAAGTTGCAGAGTGCCTCACTAGGTAGCTGAGGCTGGCCGCGAACCCGGATCCTCCGGTCTCAGCCTCCCGAATGCTGGGATTACAAGCGTGTACCACCACGCCCGGCTATATTTTTATTTTGAAACAGTAGCTCACTAAGTTGCTGAGAGTTGCACTACATTGCTGAGCTTATTCTTAAACCTGTGATCGTTTGGTCTCAGCCTCCCAAGTACTAGGATTACAGGTGTGCACCACCACACCTGACTGACAATTTTCAGTATATGAATTCTGGGGAACACATATGGAGACCACAGCACTCTACAATGAGTTTGGATGTAAAAATGTCTCAGTGGAAAGCTCTACGTGTGTGGTCTGGAGGGGACTGACGGCTTCCTGGAGGAGGCGATCTTTGAGCTAGACTGTAATGGTTGAACAGGAGCTTACCAGAAGGGAAAGGGAGTTCTGGACAGAGTAAGCAACTTGAGCCAGGGCCGGGGGTCTGATGAGGCATGTCACTCCATGTCTAGCCAGGAGGCAGCGTGGCTTGGGTTCAGGTGTCTTTCTCCATGAGATAAGCCCGTTCTTTCCCACTGAAACAGGAACATCAGCAGGGTGGGACGGGGCGGGAGGGGATGGGACGGGGCAGGGGCTGCAGGGGTTGACCAGGCAGGTCATGGAGAGCTGTCTGCCGAGGTCAAGGAAGGCCTCTCACTGGAAGGCATTGTTTCTCCAAGCGCGTGGTCTCCAGACCCTTTTAAGAAGTCCAGGAAGCGGGGTGTGGTGGCGCACGCTTGTAATCCCAGCATTTGGGAGGCTGAGACCGGAGGATCCCGGTTTGCAACCAGCCTCAACTACCTAGTGAGGCACTCTGCAACTTAGTGAGACCTGGTTTTAAAGAATAAAAAATAGGGCTGGGGGCATAGCTCGAAGGTAGAATGCCCCTGAGTTCAATCCCCAGTACCGTTAAAAAAAAAAAAAAATGAAGTCTAGGAGGTCCAAATAATTTTTGTCATAATGTGAACACATCATTTACTTTGTTACTTTGTTGACATTTGTAATGATGGTACAAAAGCAACACTGAGTGGGAAAGAGCCTTACTGAAGAAGGTTCTTAACAAAAGAGTGGAGTTATTATTTTCATTAAGTCTTGACCCGCCAGCACACAACTTTCTGTGTGATGGAATGGGAAGTATGTGTGAAGCAATGCTGCTTCCTACCGAAGTGCCTGGGCTATCACTAGGAGCGGTCTGCTGGAGTTGTTTAAAGGTAAAATTAGCAATTTTTCATGGAACACTTTTTTTTTTGGTACTGGGGATTGAACCACCCAGGGGCATTCTACCTCCAAGCTATACCCCCAGCTCTTTTCCTTTTTTTTTTTTTTTTCAGTACTGGGGATTGAACCCAGGGGCATTCTACCTCCAAGCTACACCCCCAGCCCTATTTTTTATTCTTTATTTTTGAAACCGAGTCTCACTAAGTTGCGGAGTGCCTCGCTAGGTAGCTGAGGCTGGCCGCGAACCCGGATCCTCCCGTCTCAGCCTCCCGAATGCTGGGATTACAAGTGTGCGCCACCACGCCCAGCTTCCTTTTTTGTTTTGAAACAGGGTCTTGCTAGGTTACTGAGGGTCTCACTAGATGGCTGAACCTGGCCTTGAACCTGTGATCCTCCTGTCTCAGCCTCTCAAGTACTGGGATTACAGGTGTGTACCTCCACACTTGGCTAAAACACCATTTTTACTTGGTAAAACAACTGCCAAAAAAATATGGTTGTTCAGATTTGAGTATTTGGGCAGATATTTTCTTAAAAATAAAGGCAGCCAGACTGTGACTTCAAGAAAAACAACTGAGCTGGGCATGGTGGTACACGCTTGTAATCCCAGCATTTAGGAGGCTGAGACCAGAAGATCCAGGTTCTCGGCCAGCCTCAAATATTCAAAATAAAGAATAAAAAAATAGGGCTGGGGGTATAGCTCGAAGGTAGAACACCCCTGAGTTCAATCCCCAGTACCGCAAAAAAAAAAAAAAAAGAAAAACAACTGACAGTATTTGTTGCCAATGAGAAAATTTAAGGTTTGGAGCAAAAATTTAAATATTGGAAATTTTATATCATGGATTTGAGGGCTTTCCAATAATAAAAATATTTTTCTCTATTTATTTATTTATTTATTGCAGTACTGGGGATTGAACCCAGGGGCATTCTATCTCCAAGCTATACCCCCAGCACTATTTTTTATTCTTTATTTTGAAACAAGGTCTCACTAAGTTGCAGAGGGCCTCACTAAGTAGCTAAGGCTGGCCTCGAACTTGCGATCCTCTTGTCTCAGCCTCCCAAGTACTGAGATTACAAGTGTATGCCACCACCTGGCTTATTTTATTATTATTATTATTATTATTATTACTAGTAGTACTAGTAGCAGTCGTAGTAGTAATAGTACTGGGAATTGAACCTAGAGGCTTTGACCTCAGAGCTACACCCCCAGCCCTAGTTTATTTTATTTGTGAAAGGGTCTCCCTAGGTTGATGAGAGTCTCACTACTTGTTGAGATTGTCCTTGAACCTGTGATACTCCTGTCTCAGCCTCCCAAATCCTGGAATTACAGGCATGTGCCACCACACCCAGCTTTCCCCAAATCTTTTTATTTTTCATTTTGAAATGGAGTCTCATTAAATTGCTGAGGGTCTCACTAAGCTGCTAAAGCTGGCCTTAAAGCTGGCCTTGAATCTGCGATCCTCTTTTCTCAGCCTTCCAAGTACTGGGATTACAAGCAGGCATCACAACGCCTGGCAGAGGTCAGTGTGCGGTAGCTTATTGGGACCCTGTTTCAAAATAAAAAAATAAAAAGGGCTGGGAGTATAGCTCAGAGGTAGAATGCTTCTGGGTTCAATCCCAGTAGTACAAAAAAAAAAAAAAAAAGAGAGAGAGAGAGAGATCGATCAGTGGTAATATTAGTGAATGATAATAATAATTATTATTATTTTTTGCAGTACTGGAGATTGAACTCAGGGGCATTCTACCTCCAAGCTATACCCCTATCCCTATTTTTTATTCTTTATTTTGAAACAGGGTCTCACTAAGTTGCAGAGTGCCTCACTAGGTAGCTGAGGCTGGCCGCAAACCCGGATCCTCCAGTCTCAGCCTCTAAATGCTGGATTACAAGTGTGAGCCACCACACCCAGCTAGTGAATGATAATTTGATGATTTCCAGCATCCAACAGTATAAAGTGATGTTAGGAAGATCTGCCTAAGGTCTGTTCCCCAGTATTTTCCACATGATAAAGTGGAATTCTGCCTGGATAATATATCCACTCAAAATGCAACATAAAGCTGAGACAGGAGGATCCCAGGTTTGAGGCCAGTGCATGATAACTTAGTAAGACCCTGTTTCAAAACAAACAAAAGGGCTGGGGGTGGAGCTCAGAATTTGACCACCCCTGGGTTCAGTCCCCAGTGCCAGAAAGAAAAATGCAAAATAAATGGCTTTTTTTTTTTTTTTTTTTTTGCTGTACTGGAGGTTGAACCCAGGGACATTCTACCTCCAAGCTACACCCCTAGCCCTGTTTTTTATTCTTTATTTTGAAACAGGGTCTCACTAAGTTGTGGAGGGCCTCACTAAGTAGCTGAGGCTGGCTGTGAACCTGCAATCCTCCTGTCTCAGCCTCCCAAGTACTGGGATTACTAGTGTGTGCCATCACACCTAGCTATAAATGGCTCTTAGAGTAACAAACTAAGAAAAGTTCACTGAAGTTGAAACCATATTCCACTTACAACTATCCTTCAAAAAAACTACCACTAGCCAGGTGTGGTAGCGCATGCTTATAATCCCAGTATTTGGGAGGCTGAAACAGGAGGATCACAGGTTCAAAGCCAGTCTCAGCAACTTAGTGATACCCTGTTTCCAAATAAAAAATAAAAAAGAGGCAGGCAGAGGTAGAAGGCCCCTTGGTTTCACCCCTAGTACCACCAAAAAACAAAAAAACTACCACTACCCTGGCACAGTGGTACATGCCTATAATTCCAGTATTTAGAAGACTGACACAGGAAGATTGCAGGTTCAAGGCCAGCCAGGACAACTTAGTGAGACTATGTCTTAAAGTACAAAATAAAAGGGCTAGGGGTAAATCCCAGCATTCGGGAGGCTGAGACCGGAGGATCCAGGTTCGCGGCCAGCCTCAGCTACCTAGTGAGGCACTCCGCAACTTAGTGAGACTTGGTTTCAAAATAAAGAATAAAAAATAGGACTGGGGGTGTAGCTCGGAGGTAGAATGCCCCTGAGTTCA
>PVLC010048191.1:0-10820 GCA_004027655.1 Graphiurus murinus
AAAAAAAAAAAAAAAAAAAAAAAATAGGAGCCGGGCGCGGTGGCGCACGCTTGTAATCCCAGCGTTCGGGAGGCTGAGACCGGAGGATCCGGGTTCGCGGCCAGCCTCAGCTACCTAGTGAGGCACTCCGCAACTTAGTGAGACTCGGCTTCAAAAATAAAAGAATAAAAAATATAGGGCTGGGGGTATAGCTCGGAGGTAGAATGCCCCTGAGTTCAATCCCCAGTACCGCAAAAAAAAAAAAAAAAAAAAAAAAAAAATAGGGCTGGGGGTGTAGCTCGGAGGTAGAATGCCCCTGAGTTCAATCCCCAGTACCGCAAAAATAAATAAATAAATAAATAAATAAATAAATAAATAAATAAATAAATCAGCAAAATGAACTAGATATTTAAGACATTAAAAGCTTAATCCAGACATGGTGACAAGCACCTATAATCCCAGTAGTTAGGAGGCTGAGACAGGAGGATCACAGGTTTGAGGGCAGCCTCAACAACTTAGTAAGATCCTGTCTCAAAATAAAAAATAAATTTTAAAAAGGGCTGGGGAAGCTGGGTATAGTGTTGCATGCTTGTAATCTTAGTATTTGGGAGGCTGAGATAGGAGGATCACAGCTTCAAAGACAGCCTCAGAATTTAGTGAAGCTCTCAGCAACCTAATGAGACCCTGTTTCCAAATAAGAAATAAAACCAGTCTGAGGGGTGTAGCTCAGAGGTTCAATTCCTGATACTATACACACATACACATACACACACACACACACACAAAAAGAGAGAGAGATAGGATATAGCTTACAGGTTCAATCCCGTACAGAAAGAAAGACAGAGAGAGAGAGAGAGAGAGAGAGAGAGAGAGAGAGAGATAAAGAGAGACAGAGACAGAGAGAGAGGGAGGGGGAGGAAGGGATCGAGCACTAGGAGTATTAGATAAGAGTACTGATAATAGTATACATCTTTGACATTCTGAGAATTTAGGAACAAGATCAAGGAAAGACCACTCTTTTGAGATAATAGATTAGCATAAAGTAAACAATATCACCAAAAAGAATGTATTGGAGAAATTGGAAAAATACCCCATTGAAATCATAGTCATCAGAGTTTATCCTCAAGATTAAAATAAAATTAGAAGAAACCACAAATGTGTTGATGACAGTATAACTTGACTATGCGTAGAAAAAATATTATACTATTGAAACTGAATGAAGATTAGCTGGTTTAAACTGAACCTATGTACTCAAACCATTATTTTTCTTGTTTTGGTTAGGACTTCAAATTTATCTTATTTGCCAACTGAAAATGTTGTCATTACTCATGTTCTTACTTCATACAGTTCTGTTTCATGTTATCTGTATGTTTAATTTCACTCTGTCCAGTCATTTGACTACAAGTATTACCACAATACTTTCTTTTATTCAGATGGGCCAGTTTTACTATTCAGCCAAAGCTTTTGATGTATTAGAGAGGCTGGATCCCAACCCTGAATATTGGGAAGGCAAAAGGGGTGCGTGTGTGGGCATCTTCCAGATGATCCTAGCTGGGAGAGAACCCAAGTAAGTAGAGAGACAAGAGATTACCTCAACTCATTTGCTGGTGTATGAGGGGAAGTAATTCTTTTCTTGTATAACATCTTCTGAAAACTCAAATTATAATGATATTTCAGAATGATGAAAAATATGTTAAGATGTTAAATATTTCTAGCTGAACATTTTTCTCCAGAAATGTCTTATTTTAGAAAAATCAAATCATTCTTAATCCTATATACTGGGGATGTATATACTCACGTATGTTTCAGCTGTCACATATCAGAGCAAGTTATATATTTGGTTCCAAATGAATATAGCCATTTTCTTTCTTTTTGTCTTTTCTTTTTTTATCACTGTAAAATAGCCATTTTCATAAATATTTTTACTCTTCTACTTGTTTCTTTGCCTATTAATAAGCTTTTTCCTGTGTCTTTTAGTTCAGGTCCCAAAGAATTAGAAACAGAGTGGATATGGTTGATAATTCTGTTTCTCTTTTGCTTTCTTATATTCCCTGAAATGATAAGACATTAAAAGACATAAAATTAAAGCCGGGCATGGTGGCGCACGCTTGTAATCCCAGCATTCGGGAGGCTGAGACTGGAGAATCCTGGTTTGAGGCCAGCCTCAGCTACCTAGTGAGGCACTCTGCAACTTAGTGAGACTCGGTTTCAAAATAAAGAATAAAAACTAGGGCTGGGGGTGTAGCTCGGAGGTAGAATACCTCTGAGTTCAATCCCAGTACTGCAAAAAAAAAAAAAAAAAAAAAAAAGACATAAAATTAAGTGAGCCGGGCGTGGTGGCACATGCTTGTAATCCCAGTACTTGGGAGTCTGAGACAGAAGGATTGCAGGTTCGAGGACAGCCTCAGCTACTTTGTGAGGCCCTCCACAATTTAGTGAGACCCTGCTTCCAAATAAAGAATCAAAATAGGGCTGGGGGTGTAGCTCGGAGGTAGAATGCCCCTGAGTTCAATCCCCAGTAGTGGAAAAAACAATTAAGTAGCTTATAGTTCTATTTGAATAAAACTTAAAACTAAATTCAGTGTTCTAAAATAATTTCATGGGATGTATTTGTTACTAACGTATAAATAGGAAGTGTGATAATCTTGTAACCAAATATCAAAATTACTTCCTGCCTTGTATCTACTTCCAATCCTAAATAAAAGTTTTAAAGCATTTGGGCCAGGGAAAAGAAGTTGCCTTATGGGAGGAAAAAGAAGTAGAAAATATGAAAAGACCGTTAGGGAAGTAGAAAAGACCATAGGCAGTTGCTTAGTATAGCAATAGGGAGGTTTTAGCATGTATTACTTAAAATATTAATTTAAAGCTGGGCATGGTGGCACACACTTGTAATCCCAGTTTTGGGAGGCTGAGACCGGAGGGTCGGAGTTCGAGGCCAGCCTCAGCTACTTAGTGAGGCCCTCCACAACTTAGTGAGACTCTGTTTCAAAATAAAGAATTAGAGCCGGGCGTGGTGGCGCACGCTTGTAATCCCAGCATTCGGGAGGCTAAGACTGGAGGATCCGGGTTCGTAGCCAGCCTCAGCTACCTAGTGAGGCACTCCGCAACTTAGTGAGACTCGGTTTCAAAATAAAGAATAAAAAATAGGGCTGGGGGTATAGCTCGGAGGTAGAATGCCCCTGAGTTCAATCCCCAGTACCGCAAAAAAAAAAATAATAATAAAATAAAATAAAGAATTAAAAAAAAAAACCAAACAGGACTAGGGGTGTAGCTTGGAGGTAGAATGCCCCTACGTTCAATCCCTAGGACCACAAAAAAAAAAATAATAATAATAATAATTAAATTTGTATTAGTTAAGTTGGGCATGGTGGTGCATGCCTGTCACCCCAGTAGTTGAGAGGCTGAGACAGGAGGATTGCAGATTTGAGCCAGCAGCATGCTAGTAATTTAGCGAGACCCTATTTCAAAATAAAAAATAAAAAGGGCTGGAGTATAGCTCAGGGGTAGAATGCCCCTGGGTTCAATCTCCAGTACTGCCCCCCCAAAAAAAGGAACCATTCATTACTCTGGCTTTGTAAAATTTTACAAATATGGTAGTGATGCTCAGTTTTAAGTGATTGCCACCTTAAAGAAAAAAGAAATCCAAGACTCAGAACAAGTTAAGTGACTTGTTAGCAGTGGAGCTAGGATTTGAATCCAATTCCCTGGTGGATATACACTAACTCCCATCATGAAAAATAAGTGTAGAAATAGGAATTGTTTAGATCATCTCAAGAGGACAAAACAAAATTGTTAGCGAGGCCCTCAGCAACTTAGTGAGACCCTGTTTCAAAATAAAATAGAAAATAGGGCTGGGGTGTAGTTCAGAGGTAGAATGTTCCTAGGTTCAATCCCCAGTACCACAAAAAAAAAAAAAAAAGAAAAGGGAGGGAGGGAGGAAGGGAAGAAGGAGAGAGGAGAGAGGGAGGGAAATCAAGGACTTTCTAATTGATTTATGAATATACATTGGAGGAGTCTATTACCACAGATCTCTACTAGAAGTACAGTAGGAAGTTGTGAGTTTATTTTGTTAACTTTCCTTCTTTATTGAAACACTTTGTCTTTTCACATCTTTTCCTCAGAGAGACCCTTCGAGAAGTGCTCCATTTACTGAGAAGCACAGGTAACACCCAAGTGGAGTACATCATTCGAATCATGAAGAAATGGGCCAAAGAAAACCGAGTGCCTATCTAAAACAGCTCCAGAGTCCCGGTCCTAAGGACTGGCTTCCATTTGGACAACTGGAAATCATTCTCCTCACCTTGACTATAAGACGCAGGGCTCCATTTGAGCCTCACGATCAGTGATTGGCCTGGTTGGACCAGCCTCCTGGCTGAGGAAGTACCATAGTCTATGCTGTGGCCCTGTATGACCCTACTAGCAATAAGACTTTGGATTATGTGGTGCCTTTCTTCCCAAAGTACTCAGAGCACTCTCATGTAATTTACTGACTTTAAAGAGGACAGCATAGCTTTTTTTCCATGTTAGCATTCCATAGCATTTTCTCCCAGCTGCAATAACAAGTGTCTTTGATGCTCAAGAATCACCATCATTCTGTCATCTTACTTTTAGCCATCTCTACATTATCCCATTTTAGTGGGGAATTCCATAAAGGGTTTTGTAATGCATCTCTGAATCTTGGGAGAACAGAGGTTTTCAACTAGTGCTGCGATTCTAAGAAGGGCAATAAGATCCTCTATGAAGCTGTCCAGTCCTTAGTAGATAATAATAGGTTTATGAGATTACTTCTTCAGTAATTGAATTGTTGATAACAGCATTGTACAGTGGAGGAAGATGAGTACTGTAGTTTTTAAAAAAGTGAATACAATGAAAAAAAATTATGTGGTGCCTCTAAATGTATTCAGGAAACAATATATGCAGATCTCATTAGTCACTTTACTATTATATTTTAGGTAATAAAGCAGGTTAGGTTTTTTTTTAATGTATCTGATGAATAAACAAATATTTTAAAGCAGGGCTGCAAAGGTTATATATATAGCCTTATAAGTAGGTGTATATGTATTTAACCTTTATATACAGAAGGTTATATATATGTACTGTGGGCATTTGTCAATGGAATGAGAATAAGCCATAGACTGAGCAGAGCCCGTTGAAGGGCCGCCTGAGGACTGGACTCTGTCCTCAGTCACACTCCAGCTCCGTGTTTCTGAGCTCTCACAACAGAAGCCTGCTCTGCAACTGAGCACATTTAGACGCACAGCCTGTTTTCAGGAAACAGACCCACATCTTTTACATATTTCCACACTGTCTAATTTTTCAATAATAAGTTACCCAGTGTTACAGGTCTAGAAATTGCAGAACCACCCCTCTCCAGCAAAAATGGAAGGGAAGAGAATGGAAAGAAAGAATTCTCGAGGCACTAAAATCAGAAGAGTTCCTATAAACCCTGCACTCGTTTTTCCTTTTACCGCCAACATCCCGCTGTGGAAGGAAGAGTTGTGTAGGAAGGAGATGGGAACACGGCTGGAGTCAGCAGCCTGGGAGAGAAACCCAGCGCCTGAAGAGAGCCGTTTACCTCTGGACACTCACAGGGCTTCTCTCAGCTCTGCTCAGGAAAATGGCCAGTTTTCCTATCTTTTCTGTGTAGACTCAGATCTAATCCATAAAGAGCACAAGTCAAAATAAACCGGCCTGAATAACTGGAGTTAGGAAACAAAAACATACCATTTTTGATATGCCAAAGCTTCTGTTTCCTCACTCTGTTGTTCCTACTCTTTCATTAGTGACGGTTCTCAGCATCAAAGGTAGAAGGTGGATCAAATCTGGGCAGAACCTGCTATAATTTTTTGAATCATTCTTGTAAATCTTTCCTTGCTTAAAATATTAGGAAACACATTAGTGGAAAAGCTTTTGGCAATTAAAGTTGTCTTCCAGTGAATTGCTACTATTTTCAAATTTCTTACACCTGAAAGGCTTTTCCATTGGTGGACATGTACTTTTAAATGAGCTTTTGTTGAATTTAATACCCAAGATTCTCCCTGACATTTTCCTGTCTTTTGGGGGGAAATACATATTCCAAAAACAGAATTTTAGACTGATTTTTTTAAAGTTTTTAATCTATAAGATTGAGCCAAAAACAAAAGACTAGTTTAAAGAGAAGTGCAATCCAATTCTGTTAAGGATACTACTTCTACAACGTCGTGACAGGATCTCCAGCTGCATGGCTGTTTTTCTTACATGCCAGGATACAGGTGAGAGGAAGGCCCAGGCTTAAGACTGTAGTATAGTGTGTACAGTTTATAGCGTCGGTGTACTATTTGTAGTCTGTAGCATACATTACTTGCAAATGGAAAAAAATCTTTTACAATTATTTTTGTACCTCAAAAGAATTGTATGCCATTGTATTGTATGCAAATTAAAGTTTATTATTTGGGTATCATGGTACTCGGTTGCATGTGACAAGTGTAGGACTTAGGTATGACATATGCCATCTCCCCATTCTTTCCTGGCCCTGGAGTGAAAGTAGAAAAGTTAAGTTTAGGGCCTCACAAGTTACTGTTTGGCAGAGAGGAAGTACATATTCCCTAAGAAGCCTTTCCACCAAGAGGATGATGGTTCCTGCTAAATCATATTAGGTTTGGCTCTTTGCTGAATTTCAGCCCATTCGAAAGTTACATGACACAAGCTGGGCGTGGTGGCGCACGCTTGTAATCCCAGTACTTGGGAGGCTGAGACCGGAGGATCTGGGTTTGCGGCCAGCCTCAGCTACCTAGTGAGGCTCTCCGCAACTTAGTGAGACCCTGTTTCAAAATAAAGAATAAAAAATAGGACTAGGGGTATAGCTCAGAGGTAGAATGCCCCTGAGTTCAATCCCCAGTACCACAAAAAAAAAGTTACATGACACAAAGCCTCACACAGAGAAAGCTCTCAAACACGTGTTGACTGAATAACTCAATTCATAATAACTTGTATAGCACGGAGTTTGTAACATCTGACCTCATATATTCTGGTTCCCATCTAATTATTGTTTTTATTGCATGCTAATAAGCATTTGCAAGCCACTAGGGGTGCTGAAGTAAGTAATGCATAGCCCTGGCCCTTGAGGAAGTCAGTCTAACAGAATAATACACACACAATGAGATAGCATCTGCAGGAACAAAATATGGAGAGAGAAACAAAGAAAAGGACTATGTTCGTGTCCATGGCACCTGCCTCGTTTGGGAAAAGTAATCACAATGAATGCCCAAGCTCGCCATCTAGTGAGACGCCCAGGCTCCCACCCGCATGCAGCACACACAACAGACGCCCAAGCACACAGAAGCCCAGGGGCTGCTTTCCTCCTCTTGGCTTAGTTAGTACCTGTGAAAAGTTACGAGCAAGCAGGCATCACAGTCTAATGGAAATCTACTCTCTAATGGGAAACCCAATTCGTGACTTACTAGTTCCTACATTCAGGACTCTCAATGTGACTTAGATGAAAAGCCATCTCTCCTTCATCCTATAAAATATTTACACACTAAGGTTTATATGTACTTTATAATAATGCTCAAAGTGAAGTCCTGCCTCTTTAGAGATGGTCTCAGAGCAGCAGAGAGAGGGGTCTAGTAACATAACCTTAACTCTGGACTTCTAGTAACAGTACCTTAATTCTGGACTTTGGGAATAGAAGAATATAAGAAAGCACACAGAAAAATAGTCAATACTAGCTGATAGTGTGTGTGTGTGTGTGTGTGTGTGTGTGTGTGTGTGTGCGCGCGTGTGTGTGTTGAGTCTGTAGTACATAGATAAGTTTGCACATTTGTTAGCATCAAAACCACTTCATAAATCAAATCGAATGTGCATCGTATACTTAGGGGTTGCGCCGGTGACTGGGTAAGGCAGAGGAAGGAAACGCAAAGGGCCCATCCCTAGGCTGTCCCTCATGGGGTAACACAACTTCCAAACCTCAGATATAGGAAGTAAGTACCCTGCCAGGCTAAACTCAGGCGAGAAGGCAATGGGCATAAACTGTGGGTGCATTTATCTTATGTTTACCATATTTTGTGTGTACTCGTTCACATATTTGGTCAGTTACTTATAGCTCACTGTGTTCCAGAAAGAATTTGAAAGCAGAAAGGATTTGGGGGTAAATTACATATATATATATATATATATATATATATATATATATATATATTACATATATATATGAAAACATCAATGGATAGAAAGCAGGGTAAAGGAAGCCAAGGGTAAAGCTAATACACAAAAGTGTATGCCACAATTACTAAAAATGGACCGTAAATTCATTCCAAACCCCCTGTTAACCAAAGCAAAGGGCAAACACAACTAGAAACAAAATCCACAGTCCACCTGTGTGAGTGAACTACCTAAGGGAATGAAAATGATCTCTGATTATTCTTGAATTTCAATGATCTCTGATTATTCTTGAATTTCAATGATCTCTGATTATTCTTGAATTTCTGAATTAGGTTTTCTTCACCAAACTTGGACATAACTAAATGCTTGAAGACATTTCAAGAGAATTTCATTGTTCCTTCAAACATGCACAGGTCTTTGCTATCGAAAGATAATTGGATACTAAAACCACTACACTTGCCCTTCTATTTTTAACTTACTTTGTAAACATATAATTTAGTTTACACTCTCCTTTGCTCGTTTTCAATTGAGGAGTACTTATTATGGTGAAGCTGAGACATCATTTAAGTTTTAAAAATTACAAGCATATTAGGATGAAAATATAGGTAACAGTGACTTAAAGAATAAATTGCAAGGTACTGTAAAAGTCGTGAAATGACAGGCTGGTATCGCTTATTCACTCACTGAGAAATTCAAAGGGGAGAAATACCGTGGAGTAGGTGAGATAGAAAAGTCTATAATGGGAGAAGAGAATCTTAAGCCAAAACTTGAAGTCTTAAGCCAAAACTTGAAGTGTAGAATTTAACGAGGGCTTGGCATTGCGACACACACTTGTAATCCCAGTACTTGGGAGGCCAAGACAGGAGGATTGCAGGTTGAAAGCCAGCCTTGGCAATTTAGCGAGGCTCTCAGCAACTTAGCAAGACCCTGTTTCCAAATAAAAAGTAAAATAGAGTTGGAGGTGTAGCTCAGAGGTAGAATGTCACCTAATTCAATTCCCAGCAAACACACACACACACACACACACACACACACACACACACATACACACACACACACACACACACACACAATTGGATAACTATACTTTTCTTTCTGTATTTTCCAGTTTTTCTACAATTAGCATATGTTACTGGGAAAATACTATTAATCAATTTAAAAGGAAGAAATCTTTAGTTTGCACCTCCCAAAATAACTCCTTGATATCATATTATGTGTAGTCTTTATTCAAATTTCCCCCACTGTCTTCAAAATGGCTTAATAGGATCCAAACTAAGTAGAGCATTACATTTAGCCATTATACCCCTTTCACTTTTCGTTTTTGTTGTTGTTTTTTTTTTTTTGGTACTGGGGCATGAATCCAGGGACATTCTAACTGTGAGCTACACCCCTAACCCCAGCCCTATTTTTATACTTATTTATTTTTAATTAATTAATTAATTTTGTGGCACTGGGAATTGAACCCAGAGGCATTCTACCTCCAAGTTACACCCCCGGTCCAATTTTCTTTTCTTTTTTTTTTTTTTGGCGGAACTGGGGATTGAACTCAGGGGCATTCTACCTTCGAGCTATATCCCCAGCCCTATTTTTTATTCTTTATTTTGAAACCGAGTCTCACTAAGTTGCGGAGTGCCTCACTAGGTAGCTGAGGCTGGCCTGGAACCCGGATCCTCCGGTCTCAGCCTCCCGAATGCTGAGATTACAAGCATGTGCCACCACGCCCAGCTCCCAATTTTATTTTCTATTTAGAAACAAGGTCTCACTAAGTTACTGAGAGCCTTTCTAAGATACTGAGGCTGGCTTTGAACCTGCAGTCCTCCTGTCTCAGCCTCCCAAGTACTGGGATTACAGACGTGCGCCACTGTGTCCGGCTTTATTTATATTTTGAAACAAGGTCTCACTAGGTTGATGAAAAGTCTCACTATTTGCTGAGGCTGTCCTTGAACCAGGGATGCTCCTGCCTCAGCCTCGCAAGTAGGGGGATTACAGGCGTGCACCAGCACACTGGATACCCCAACACTGTGTGTGTGTGTGTGTGTTACTGGGGATGGGACCCAGGGGCATTCTACCTCTGAGGTACACCCCCAGCCCGATTTTATTCTTTTATTTTGAAACAGGATCTCACAAAATTGCTGAGGGCCTCACTAAGTTGCTGATGACCTCACTAAGTTGTTGAGACTGGTCATGAACCTGCGATCCTCCTGTCTCAGCCTCCCAAGTACTGGGATTACAACTGTGCACCCCCACACCTGGCTCCCAACACTTTTTAATTTTTATTTTGAAATGAAGTTTCACTAAATTGCTGAGGCTGCCCTCCTTGAACCTATGATCCTCCTGTCTCAGCCTCCCAAGTACTAAGATTACAGGTGTGCACCACTGCACCCAGCTCCCTACACTTGTTTTTCATTATGGTGCTGGAGGTTGAACGCAGCAGCATTCTGCCTCTGAGCTACACCACCTATTTTTCTTTTTTTTTTTTTTTTTTTTTTTTTTGCGGTACTAGGGGTGGAACCCAGGGGCATTCTACCTCCAAGCTATACCCCCAGCCCTATTTTTTATTCTTTATTTTTGAAACAGGGTCTCACTAAGTTGTGGAGTGCCTCACTAGGTAGCTGAGGCTGGCCGCAAACCCGGATCCTCTGGTCTCAGCCTCCCAAATGCTGGGATTACAAGCGTGCGCCACCACACCCGGCTCCTATTTT
>PVLC010048192.1:0-10837 GCA_004027655.1 Graphiurus murinus
AAAAACAGGGAAACCATGGGAAGGAAAAATAGCAAAGAAACAATGAGTCAACACAATCCCACAATAACAGAACTCAACAACACTGAATGGCAGAGATTACCAGAAGAACAATTCAGATCTTTAATAGTAGAAACAATACAAAACTTCCAAAAAGAATGCAGAGAGAGCTGGAAAGAAATAAAGGAACAATAAACAAAGAATCTGACACCCTGAGCAGGAATCATAGAGAAGCCTTGAGGGAAGTGAAGGATAGGAAAGATGTAATAATTGAAGTGAAGGCATCGATACAAACCATAAACAGTAGATTAGATCACATGGAAAATAGAATATCACTCTTAGAAGATGACCGTTCCAAAAATGAATCCATTGTACATAATCAAGAAAAAAAAAATGGACAGTATGAATTGGATATCGAAGAGATCTGGGCCAACTTTAAAAGAGCTAACCTAAGAATAATAGGCATAGAAGAGAAATTAGAAGTTGAAACTAATGGAATAAACAACCTTCTCAAAGAAGTAATATCAGAGAATTTTCCAAACATAGAAAGAAGTTAACACACAGGTACAGGAAACATATAGAACCCCTTATAAACAAGACCAAAGAAGAGGTTCACCACATAATAATCAAGCTGACTAATGTAGAAGCTAAGGAGAGAATTCTAAAGGCAACAAAAGTAATAGGCTAAGAGATATTTAGAGGCAAACAAATTAGAATCACTCCAGACCTCCCAAACCAAGTCAGGAAAGCCAGGAGAGGCTGGAATAGCATATTCCAAATTCTGAAAGAAAATAACTTGCAGCCAAGATTGTCCTACCCAGCAAAACTCTCTTTCAAAATTGACAGGGATACAAAAACCTTCCATGACAAACAGAAACTGAAAGAATATATGTCTTACAAACCAGCACGAGAGAAAATACTCAAAGAGATTAACTACAAAGAAGAACTAACAAGTAAACATCAGAACCAGAGAAACAATAATTTCCAGGAAGCAAACAACTAAGCAAAGAAGAACAAACACTACCACAAACAGAAGTCAAAACCCAAAATGTTAGAAATGAAACATCATCTCTCAATAATCACACTGAATAAAAATGGTCTCAACTCCCCAATAAAAAGGCACGAGGTAAGCCGGGCGTGGTGGCGCACGCTTGTAATCCCAGCATTCGGGAGGCTGAGATCAGAGGATCCGGGTTCGCGACCAGCCTCAGCTAACTAGTGAGGCACTCCGCAACTTAGTGAGACTCGGTTTCAAAATAAAGAATAAAAAATAGGGCTGGGGGTATAGCTCGGAGGTAGAATGCCCCTGAGTTCAATCCCCAATACCACAAAAAAAAAAAAAGGCACGAGGTGGCAAAATGGATTAAAACCCAGAATCCATCTATATGCTGCCTGCAATAAAACACACCTTACAAGCAAAGATTCCCATAAACTAAAGGTGAATGGCTGGAGTAAAGTAATCCATGCCAATGGAACTCGAAGATAAGCAGGAGTAGTAACCATGATAACAGATAAATTAGACTTCAAGTCCAAGCTTATCACAAGAGACAAAGCAGGTCATTTTTTACTACCAGAAGGAGCCATCCAGCAAGAGGAAATAACAATTATCAACATCTATGCCCCCAAAACATAGGTGCAGCCACCATCATAAAACAAACTCTGCATGATGTAAAGTCACACATAGATCCCAATACACTAATACTGGGAGACTTCAATACTCCTCTCACATCACTAGACCGATCTTCTAAAAAAAAAAAAAAAAGGTCAGTAAATATGCTTCAGACCTAAATAATACCATAAACCAAATGGACCTGTTAGACACATACAGAATATTTCACCCAACTACAGCTGAATTCACATTTTTCTCAGCTGCTCATGGAACCTTCTTCAAAATAGACCACATTCTGGGCCACAAAGAGAGCACTGGCAAATTCAAAAAATGTAACATAATTCCCTGCATCTTTTCAGACCACAATGGAGTGAAACTAGGAATCAACTCTAAGAAGACCCAGAGTAGCCATGTAAACACATGGAGACTGAACACCACATTGCTGAACGAGGAATGGGTCATAGAAGAAGTAAGGAGGGAAATTAAAAAATTCCTAGAAACCAACGAAAACAGAGACACAACATATCAAAACCTCTGGGACACCTTGAAAGCAGTACTAAGAGGAAAATTTATAGCACTGAGTGCCCACATAAGAAGAACAGAAAATCACCAAATAAATAACCTAATGACACAGCTCAAAGCCCTTGAAAAGCAAGAACAATCTAACCCCAAAGCCAGTAGAAGATAGGAAATCATGAAAATCAGAACAGAAATTAATGAAATAGAGAATAAACAAAAAATACAGAAAATCAACAAAACCAAAAGTTGGTTTCTTGAAAAAAAGATAAACAAGATAGATAAACCATTGGCCAACCTAACCAAAACAAAGAGAGAATCAACCCAAATTACCAAATAAGAGATGAAAAAGGTGATATTACCACCGACCGTATGGAAATACAGAGGATAGTCAGAAACTATTTTGAAAAACTATACTCCAACAAAATGGAAAACCTAGAAGAAACTGACAAATTCCTAGACACATACAACCTCCCTAAATTGAGTCAAGAAGATATAGGAAACTTAAACCGACAATAACAATCAAAGAGATAGAAACAGCAATAGAGTTTACCATCAAACAAGAGCCCAGGGCCAGATGGTTTTCCAAGTGAATTTTATAGAACATTTATATATGAGCTAATCCCAATACTCCTCAAGCTACTCGGTGATATAGAAAGAAACGGGACCCTCCCAAACACATTCTATGAAGCCAACATCACATTAATACCAAAGCCAAATAAAGACAGCTCAGGAAAAGAAAACTATAGGCCTATATCATTGATGAACTTAGATGCAAAACTGCTAAACAAGATACTAGCAATGCACATTCAAAACCACATCAAGAAAATTATACACCATGACCAAGTCGGGTTCATCCCAGGGATACAAGCCTGGTTCAACATACGAAAAACAATGCAAGTAATTCACCACATAAACAGACTCAAAGACAAAAATCACATGATCACTTCAATTGATGCTGAAAAAGCATCTGACAAAATCCAACACCCATTCATGCTAAAACCACTGCAGAGAATCGGAATAGAAGGAACATACCTCAAAATCATAGAGGCGATATACAATAGGCCCACAGCCAATATCATATTAAATGAGGAAAAACTGCAAGAGTTCCCATTGAAAACAGGAACAAGACAAGGATGTCTATTATCACCTCTTCTGTTCAATATAGTACTTGAGACTCTAGCCAGAGCAATAAGGCAAGAGAAGGAAATCAAAGGGGTAAAAATAGGGAAAGAAGAACTAAAACTATACCTTTTTGCAGATGACATGATACTGTACTTAGAAGATTTAACAAACTCAACCAAAAAACTTATAGAACTGATCAATAAATTCAGTAAAGTGTCCGGATACAAAATCAATCTTAAAAAATCAGACACTTTCCTGTATGCCAACCATAAATCCACTGAAAAAGAAATCCAGAAAACAATTCCACTCACAATAGCACCCCAAAAACTAAAATACTTAGGGAAAAACCTAACCAAAGAGGTAAAAGACCTCTATAAGGAAAACTATAAAAAGTTGAAAAAAGAAATCGATGAAGACCTTAGAAGATGGAAAGATCTTCCATGCTCTTAGATAGGCAGAATAAATATCATCAAAATGGCCATCCTCCCAAAAATGATCTACAGATTCAATGCAATACCCATGAAATTACCAATGTCATTCCTCATAGACATAGAAAAATCAAGTCCTTAAATTAATTTGGAACAACAAAAAGCCCAGGATAGCCAAAGTAGTTCTTAGCAACAAGAACCATACAGCAGGCATCACAATGCCTGACTTCAAACTATACTACAAAGCCACAGTAATATAAATAGCATGGCATTGGCACAAAAACAGGCACACAGACCAATGGAGCAGAATAGAAGATTCAAGCCAGGCGTGGTGGCGCACGTTTGTAATCCCAGCATTCGGGAGGCTGAGACCGGAGGATCTGGGTTCACGGCCAGCCTCAGCTACCTAGTGAGGCACTCCGCAACTTAGTGAGACTCGGTTTCAAAATAAAGAATAAAAAAATAGGGCTGGGGGTGTAGCTCGGAGGTAGAATGCCCCTGAGTTCAATCCCCAGTACCGGAAAAAAAAAAAAAAGAATAGAAGATTCATAAACAGACCCACGTGCTTATATTCAACAAAGGAGCCAAAAACGTACACTGGAAAAAAGAGAGCCTCTTTAATAAATGGTGTTGGCAAAACTGGTTAACCATATGCAGGAAAATGGAAATAAACCCCACTTTCTCACCCTGCACAAGAGTCAACTCAAGGTGGATCAGAGACCTGAAAGTCAGGCCAGAGACCTTGCAGCTACTTGAAGAGGGCATAGGACCAACACTTCAACACATAGGCACAGGTAAAAACTTTCTCAACAAGACCCCAAAAGCACAAGCAGCTCAAATGAAGATCAATACATGGGCTTGCATTAAACTGAAGAGCTTCTGTGCAGCAAAGGAAACCTCAACAGAGAGCCCACAGAGTGGGGGAAAATTTTTGCCAGCTACTCTTCTGATGGAGGACTAATAACTAGGATATACAGAGAACTCAAGAAACTCACAGCTAAGAAAACAAACAACCCAATCAAAACATGGGCAAAGGATCTAAATAGACACTTCACAAAACAAGAAATACAAATGGCCAATAAATATATGAGGAAAAGTTCAACATCATTAGCAATCAGAGAGATGCAAATCAAAACTACCTTGAGAATTCACCTAACCCCAATCAGAATGGCAATCATCAAGAACACAAACAACCACAAATGCTGGCAAGGGTGTGGAGAAGTGGGAACCCTAATACATTGTTGGTGGGATTGCAGATTAGTGCAACCACTTTGGAAAACAATATGGAGGACCCTCAGAGGAATGAGAATGAGCCTACCATATTATCCAGTAATACCAGTTCTGGGTATCTACCCAAAAGAATGGAAACCAAACAAACAAAATAAATAAAGAATTAAAAAAATAGGGCTGGGGGTGTAGCTCGGAGGTAGAATGCCCCTGGGTTCAATCCCCAGTAACGGAAAAAAAAACAAGCATGTGCCACCATGTCCGGCTTAAAAATTAAGTGTTTTTTGTTTTGTTTTGTTTTGTTTTGTTTTGTTTTGTTTGCGGTACTGGGGATTGGACTCAGGAACATTCTACCTCCGAGCTACACCCCCAGCCCTATTTTTTATTCTTTATTTTGAAACCGAGTCTCACTAAGTTGCGGAGGGCCTCACTAGGTAGCTGAGGCTGGCCGAGAACCTGGATCCTCCGGTCTCAGCCTCCCAAGTACTGGGATTACAAGCGTGCGCCACCACGCCCAGCTTAAAAATTAAGTATTTTATCAAGATTATTTTTAACTGTTATCTCTACTAACAAACAGCTTTATTCATCAAAAGCAATGACAAAGAGAAAAACAACTTTTCAAACAAACTTTCTTCAACTGTTTTAAAATAAGAGGAATGGGGTCTGGGGATGCAACACCCTGGGTTCAATCCTAGATTCACTCACATACACACACAATAACAGAATAATGAAAGCAGAATGTGTACTCCATGTCATCCTGGTTCTTTTCAAAGTAACATCAGAAAAATGCAATATGCCTATCTTACATAACACTATCCTAAGAATTACCAATTCCCTCGTATTTCATCAAATGGATCGAAAAAAATCATTTGGGGATTTTTGTTGTTGTTTAGCAATCAGTTAAGCTCAAATTTGCAAGGCTAAATGGTTGAAAGATTCCCAATTTAGATTCCTTTGCAGTAGTATAGGTCAAGATTCATTCACTCAACAATTATTTATTGTGTTGCCAGAGAAAATACACAAGTGAATGAGCATGGCTTTGTTCCAATAAACTGGAATTTGAATTTTATATAATTTTCTGGTGTCATTAAACATTAGTCTTCTTTTGATTTTTGTTTCAATAGCAGTTTGTGAACTATTCAAAGATAGGCAGTAGTACTGTTAGGGTATCTGGCTACGGTTTGCCTAACCTTGATCTAATCCATGGAAATACAGCAGGGAATAAAACAGAAACAAACAAAACTCTTGCCTGCATGGAGCCTCAGTTCTAGCTAAGGCATGCAGACAGTAAGAAATTAAACACAGGGGCGGGGGGACAGCGAGTGATAGAGTGCATACTTATTAGCATGTACATGACCCTAGGTTCAGTTCCCAGCACCAAAAAAAAGAATATTAAATACAGATGTCCCATCATACCTGAGGATAACTGTTTTCAGGAAACCCCCTTGCCATATCAAAATCCATGCATGCTCACTAAAAGGGTATAGTATTGCATATAATGTACACACATCCTCAAAGATACATCAAACCATCTCTAGATTACTTAGAATACCTAATACCATGTAAATACTATGTAAATAGTTGTTTCCTGGATTATTTAAGGAATAAAAAGAAAATAGTCTATACATGTTCAACACAAATCCAAGTGGGGGGGTCAGGGGTATTGGGGATTGAACCCAGGGGTATTCTACCTCTGAGCTACATCTCCAGCCCTATTTTATTTTTTATTTTGCAACAGGCTCTCACTAAGATGAGGAGGACCTCAAGTTACTGAGGCTGGTCACAAACCTGCAATCCTTCTTTTCCTTTTTTTTTTTTTTTTTTTTTTTTTGCGGTACTGGGGATAGAACTTAGGGGTATTCTACCTCCGAGCTACAGCCCCAGCCCTATTTTTTTATTCTTTATTTTGAAACAGGGTCTCATTAAGTTGCGGAGGGCCTCACTAAGCAGCTGAGGCTGATCACAAACCCGGATCCTCCAGTCTCAGCCTCCCAAATGCTGGGATTACATGCGTGCACCACCACACCCGGCTTACAAACCTGCAATCCTTCTATCTCAGCCTCCCAAGTACTGGGATTACAAGCTTGTGTCACCATGCCTAGCTACAACCTTTTTTTGTGTGTGTGTGTGGTACTGGGGATTGAACTCAGGGGCATTCTACCTCCGGGCTATGCCCCCAGTCCTATTTTTTATTCTTTATTTTGAAACAGGGTCTCACTAAGTTGGGGAGTGCCTCACTAGGCAGCTGAGGCTGGCCTCAAACCTGGATCCTCTGGTCTCAGCCTCCCAATTGCTGGGATTACAAGCGTGCGCCACCACGCTCGGCTACTACCTTTTTAAATATTTTTAGTCTGTGATTGGTTGAATCCAAGGATATGGAGCTCATAAATACAGAGACTAAGTGTAAATTAGATGGCATATTAGATAGCAGTAAATACAACAAAGCAGGCTACAGGAAAATTTATAATTTGTTTATTCTTTGTTTTTGTTTGTTTGTTTGTTTTAATACTGGAAACTGAACCCAGGGGAATTCCCTCTCTGTGCCATATTCCCAGCCCTTTTTATTTATTTTATTTTATTTTATTGTGGTACTGGGAATTGAACTCAGGGGCATTCTACCTCCAAGCCAGACCCCCAGTCCTATTTTTTATTGTTTATTTTGAAACAGGGTCTCACTAAGTTGCAGAGGGCCTCACCAAGTAGCTGAGGCTGGCTGCGAACCCAGATCCTCCGGTCTCAGCCTTCCAAGTACTGGGATTACAAATCTGCGCCACTACGCCCGGCTCCCTTTTTATTTTGAAACAAGATCTTACTAAGTTACCATATACTGGCCTCGAACCTGCAATCCTCCTGTCTCAGCCTCCTAAGTACTGAGATTACAGGGATGTGCCACCACACCTAGCTCTCTACTGATTCAGTTGACATATTTCAGACTTACAGAAAAGTGTAATAATAGCATAGTATCAAGAATATGTAAAGAATTCCTACAAATATCAATTACAACCAAAAAAAAAAAAAAAACCCTATTTTAAAATTGGGCAAAGGACTGGAAGAGACATAAATAGACATTTATACAACAAGATACACAAATGGAAAATGGGTACATAAACTATATCCAACATCTTTCACCAGAGAAATGAAAATCAAAACCACAATGAGAAACTGCTTCATACCAGCAAGGATAGCCATAATGACAAAAACAGAAAGTAATAACGAGGTTGGCAAGCATATAGAGAAATTATAATCCTTGGACATGTTGCTAGGAATGTAAAATGGTTCATTCAGTTGCTGTGAAAAATAGTTTGGTGGTTCCACAAAAAGCTAAACATAGAATTACCAAGTGACCCCACAATTCCACCTAAAGATATAGATCCAAAAGAATTGAAAACAAGCACTGGAATACTTCTACAGGAATGTTCATAGGAAAACTCTTCACAACAGCCCAAAGGTAGAAACAACCCAGCTGACCATTAATGTATGAATTGGTAAGTACATTGTACTATATACATGAATACTCTTCAAAAAAAAAAGCCGAGGTACTGATACATGACAAAATGGAATGAGCCTCAAAAACATTATGTTAAATGAAAAGAGGTGGTATGAGTCATTTATATCAAAGAACCAATATAAAGCCGGGCGTGGTGGCGCACACTTGTAATCCCAGCATTCGGGAGGCTGAGACCGGAGGATCCGGGTTCGAGGCCAGCCTCAGCTACCTAGTGAGGCACTCCCCAACTTAGTGAGACCCTGTTTCAAAATAAAGAATAAAAAATAGAAGCCGGGCGTGGTGGCGCACGCTTGTAATCCCAGCATTCGGGAGACTGAGACCGGAGGATCCGGGTTTGCGGCCAGCCTCAGCTACCTAATGAGTCACTCCGCAACTTAGTGAGACTCGGTTTCAAAATAAAGAATAAAAAATAGGGCTGGGGGTGTAGCTCGGAGGTAGAATGCCCCTGAGTTCAATCCCCAGTACCACAAAAAAAAAAAAAAAAAAGAATAAAAAATAGGGCTGGGGGTGTAGCTCGGAGGTAGAATGCCCCTGAGTTCAATCCCCAGTACTGCAAAAAAAAAAGAACCAATATAGGTAAACCTGGAGACAGAAAGTGGATTGAGGATTGCCAAGAAGAGGGAGCAAGAGAAAGGAACTACTTAATGGTTGAAATTTCCTTTGGGGAAACAAAAATATTTAGAACAAGATAGAGATGGTAGTTACAAAACACTGAACATTTTGAGTTTTTTTGTTCTTTTTTTTTTTTTTGGCGGTAGTGCTCATATTAGGATTGAACTCATGGGCATTCTACCTCTTAACTATACTTCAAGCCCTATTTTATATTTTTTATTTTGAAACAGGCTTTCACTAAGTTGTGGAGGGCCTCACTAAGTTGCTGAGGCTAACCTAGAACCTGTGATCCTCCTGTCTCAGCCTCCAAGTACTGGGATATGGTGAACTTTTTTTTTTTTTTTCTGGTACTGGGATTAAACCCAGAGGCATTCTACCTCCAAGTTACACCCTCAGGTAGATTTTATTTCTTATTTAGAAACAGGGTATCACTAAGTTACTGAGAATCTTGCTAAGTTGCTGAGGCTGGGTTCAAACCTGCCATCCTCCTGTCTGAGCCTCCCAAGTACTGGGATTACAGGCATACGCCACTACCCCCAGCTTGGTGAACATTTTAATGACACTGAATTAATCATTTTAAAATAGTTAATTTTGTGTTATGTGATCTTCACCTCAATTAAATAAACAAAAAAGTCAAGCATGAAGGAATACATTCTATATGATTTCATTTATGTGAAGTTCTACAGGGAAGATTAATATATAAAAATAGAGGTCAAAACAGGTGTTACCCTGAGGTGATTGGAAAGGGGATAAAGAGCCTTGTAGAGGGCTGGAAATGGTCTGGTTCTTAATCTGGATGTTAGTGATGTTCACCATCATTATATACACCATTCACCATATATATACTTTTTAATATATATATATTATGTTCTAGAAAAAAATTTTAAATATAAGTTTTTTATTAAAATTTTAATTTTTATTTTAAAAAATTGGTTACAAATGTTGTAAAGGCTATTACTATTGTGGGTCCAAAGGATCTCTCTGTGCTATTTCTTATGACTGCATTTACCTATAATTAGCTCAAAAAAAGAAAACCAATAAAAAAAAATTCCCACTATCCTGTCCCTGTCTCTAAAGATTCTGATTTGGGTTATGTAAGTTGAAGACAGGGAATCTTAAAAAAAAAAAAAAAAAAAAAAAAAAAACTACAATTTAAATGAACTCCATAATCTGCTTAACTTTACCTTGAGGAGGCTTGTAAAGGGATCTATCAGCATCAGCACAGAGAAGAGTAAAAAAGGTATAAATGAGGTATAAGAAGCTGTAGAAGCTAATCATCCTGGGGCCAGGATTCATCTTTGAGTAGAGAAAAATTAGATAGGTTGGAAAAAAATAAAATGGGAGTCACTGGTAAATGGAGAACTTCTGGGCAATCATCACAGATGCACTACCAATGTGAGTACAAATATGTACAAATCAATGATTTTTCTTAGTATGCCTTCCATTAAGAAGTAATGGAGAGCCGGGCGTGGTGGCGCACGCTTGTAATCCCAGCATTCAGGAGGCTGAGACCAGAGGGTCCGGGTTCGCGGCCAGCCTCAGCTACCTAGTGAGGCACTCCGGAACTTAGTGAGACCCGGTTTCAAAATAAAGAATAAAAAATAGGGCTGGGGGTGTAGCTCAGAGGTAGAATGCCCCTAAGTTCAATCCCCAGTATCAAAAAAAAAAAAAAAAAAAAAAGAAGTAATAGAAGTTGGGCATGGTGGTACCCTCCTGTAATCTCAGTACTTAGGAGGCTGAAACAGAAGGATCAAAGGTTTGAGGACAGGCCGAGCAATTTAGCAAGACTGGCAGCAATGTAGCAAGACCCTGTTT
>PVLC010048193.1:0-10829 GCA_004027655.1 Graphiurus murinus
ACCCCTACTGGCTTCTACGGGTACTGGGTAAGGACTAAGCTTTTATCTGAGGCATGAGCTGGGCGGGCTGGAAGTTTTAGCAAAGCAAAGGAAAGAAGAAGCAAAATGAATCCTGGTACTCTTTCCAGCTGAGCACCCTGCCATATTCATTCTCCAGCCGCAGGAGGGGCTGGGCATCCCTGAGACCCCAGACTGAGTGGACTGCACTCTGTGCATGGGGAGATACCCTGGGAGTGTGGGGGAGGTGAGACTCTCTTCCCTTGGGCCTAGGATGGTAAAAGTGGGGTATATCCAACCCAGAGTAGCTTCCCACCCTTCTATCCACCTGTCCTACCAGGGGAACAAAGGGGGAGTCATCATGTGTCTGAAACTTTATGGCTACTATGTCAGCATCATCAACTGCCACCTGCCTCCCCATGTATCCAACAATGACCGGCGACTGGAGCACTTTGACCGGATCCTGGAAATGCAGAATTTTCGGGAAAGGAATATCCCCAACATCCTGGACCATGAGTGAGCCTGGAGCTGCAAACTGTTAGCTTTGCCCTCTCCTCCATGCCAACCCTAGCTACCTAGCAATATCCATCCCCAGCCAGCCAGGAGTAATCCATCTCCCTGCCCTCTCCTGATGTCCCGTGTGCTGTCCCACCCAGCTTTGCCAGACCAGGGCCCCTTTTTTCAGCCCTTCTGTCCTGCCTAGAAACCCTGTACATTTCTTGTGTGTGTTAGTTGGGGGGGGGGGGGGTTACTAAGGATCGAACACAGGCATTCTACCTCTGAGCTATACCCTCAGCCCTTAATTTTTTTTTTTTTCAAAACAGTCTCACTACGTTGCTAAGGCTGGCCTCGAACCTGTAATGCTCCTGTCTTAGCCTCCCAAATCCTAGGATTATAGGCATGTTGCCACCACACCTGGCTAAAACTTTTTTTTTTTTTTTCCTTGTGGTGCTGGGGATTGAACCCAGGGGCATTCCACCTATGAGCTACACCCCCCATCCCTATTTTTTATTTTGAAATGGTCTCACTAAGTTCTGGAGGGCCTGATGAAGTAACTGGAGCTAGCTGTGAATCCGCTATCCTCCTGTCTCAGCCTCCCAGGTACTGGGATTACAGGCACCCCCATGCCTGACTCAACCTTGTACATTTCTAAACACCCCAAATAAAAAGCTTGTGGTCCCTGAGGTCACCAGGAGGGCTGTTTTTCAACCTGTCTTGGTGGCCAGTTGAGGGAAAAGGACTAGAGCCCCTCTGGAGTTCCCTTCAGCTTGAATGATGGTGTAGGAACTATAAGAAGAGTCCTGCTGAGCTAGCCAAAGTGATGCCTACCTATAATCCCAGCCACTCTTGAGGCTGAGACAGTAGGATCACAACTTTGAGGCTAGCCTGGGTAAGTTAGCAAGACTGTGTCACAAGCCGGGCGTGGTGGCGCATGCTTGTAATCCCAGCATTTGGGAGGCTGAGACCGGAGGATCCAGGTTCGAGGCCAGCCTCAGCTATCTAGTGAGGCACTCCACAGCTTAGGGAGACCCGGTTTCAAAATAAAATAAAGAATAAAAAATAGGGCTGGGGGTATAGCTCAAAGGTAGAATGCCCCTGAGTTCAATCCCCAGTACTGCAAAAAAAAAGACTGTGTCACAAAATAAAATAAAAAAGGACTGAGGGCTGGGCATGGTGGCACATGCTTGTAATCCCAGTACTTAGGAAGCTGAGACCAGAGGATCTGGGTTCAAGGCCAGCATCAGCTACTTAGTGAGGCCTCCACAATTTAGTGAGACCCTGTTTCAAAATAAAGAATAAAAAATAGGGCTGGAGGTGTAGCTCAGAAATAAGAGTGCTCTGGGTTCCATCCCCAATAATGCAAAAAAAAAAAAAAAGCCAGGCGCGTACTTATAATTCTAGTACTTGGGAAGCTGAGACAGAAGGATCACAGGTTCAAAGCCAACCTCAGCAACTTAGTCCCTGTGCAACTCAGTGAGACCCTATTTCAAAATAAAAATTGAAAAATAGGTCTGGGGTTGTAGCTCAGAGTTAAAATGCCCCTGGGTTCAATCCCCGGTACCACACAAAAAAAGACAACATTCCCACCACCCCACCCCTGCACACCCTTGTCTCCCCTGATCTCTCCTAGCATTTGGTTTCTCACCTTCCCCCTGGAGTTTCACTCTCCAGCAGCCTTTGGATTTTTTTTTTTTTTTTTTTTTTTTTTTTGCGGTACTGGGGATTGAACTCAGGGGCATTCTACCTCCGAGCTATACCCCAGCCCTATTTTTTATTCTTTATTTTGAAACCGAGTCTCACTAAGTTGCGGAGTGCATCACTAGGTAGCTGAGGCTGGCCGAGAACCCGGATCCTCCAGTCTCAGCCTCCCGAATGCTGGGATTACAAGGGTGCGCCACCACGCCTGGCTAGCCTTTGGATTATTGAGCAGGACTATGCCACCTGTTGCCCCTGCTCCATGCTGACCTCAATCAAATGCTCAGGCTACCCTCCTTTCTTTCCAAAGCCTTATTCTCTGGTTCGGAGACATGAACTTTCGGATCCAGGACTTTGGGTTGCACTTTGTTCGGGAATCCATAACAAATAAGTGCCACGAAAACCTGTGGGAGAAGGATCAGGTATCAAGTGAGGGGAAGGGTCCCCAGGGATAATCTGAGCCCACTTTGGAGGTCCCTGTGTAACTGCAGAGAAAATTGTTCATGGCCAGGGAGGCTGACCTCCCTACCAGTGGTCCCATTGGTAGGGAGGTAGGTAGGGGAGGGAGAATAGTCTAGTGGGGATTTGCCCCTGAGAATGGGGGAACCATTCTGTCAGTACCTGATCTTCATGTGGATGAGCCAAAGGTGTGCTTTAGAATAAGGAGCCAGAAGGGCTTTGTCCTGCCATGGCCCTACATCACACATCAGCCCACTTGTATCCCTATTGTCTTTCCCATCAAGTCTACTAGTACACCCCAGAGGTAGAATTCAAAGCCTGTTCCCTATAGTCCCAGGAATGTGAAATAGCAAGCTGCCACCTCCCCTGGGCCTGTAGATTCATGTTTTTAAAAGCTCTCCCCGGGGCTGGGTCAGCTTCTGGGGCAGTGAGAAAAATGGAATTTGGTGGTGGGCAATTGGGTCAAAACTGGGAGAGTTGGGGACTGTGTCTTTATCTACAGCTCAACATTGCCAAGAGAAAAGACCCCCTGCTCCGGGAGTTCCAGGAGGGCCCCCTGCTCTTCCCGCCCACCTACAAGTTTGACATAAACTCCAACAACTATGACACCAGGTGAGGAAGAAATGGGTGCGTGGGAGGCTCAGGAAGTCAGATTATGTTGATGCTAGTGGCAATAGGAGCTATGTCAGAATAGAAATGTTGGGGCCAGGTGTGGTGGCACATGCTTATAATCCCAATACTTGGGAGGGTGAGGCAGGAGGATTGTAGGTTCAAAGCCAGCCTCAGCAACTTAGCAAGGCTCTCAGCAACCTAATGGCACCCTGTTTCCAAATTAATAAAATCAGGTTAGGGGTATAGATTTGAGGTAGAATGCCTAAGGGTTCAATCCCCAACACCAAAAAAAAAAAAAAAAAAAAATGGGGAAGCAGGAATAGATCCAGCTATCACCACTCAGGAGTGGTGCCTCCTGCCTCCCCAACATGTGGTGCAGACTGTGGGAGCTATCATGGATTGTCCTCAGAGCAGGAGGGAAAGCCAGTGCTAGCAAGGGCAAGGGGCAGGGAGAGTGGCAGGGGAGGATGGAGGCAGCCCTGACTTAGGAGACAGTGTATTAGGACTTCAGTATTCTAGGGACCCTCGTCCCCATTACCCAGGACCTTTGGATTCCCAGACAAGGGGAAGATAGCTTGGCTCACATCGTTCCCCAACCTGTGAGGGGGTCAGATACTGTGTAAGATGAAGAAATAGTGGAAAATTTCATGGAGAACAATACAGACAGTGCATCTAGTGTTACCCTTTACAGAACTGCCTCTAATGAGCTATATGACCTTGAACAAGATGTTTAAGCCTCAGTGTTGTCGTCCATAAAATGGGGATGATAATTGAGGGTTGAATGAGACCTTGCATATGATTGACCCAGTTATGCAAAAACTGTAGTTCTTATTTATTTATTTATTTTGGTGGAACTGAGGATGGAACCCAGGGGCATTCTACCTCCAAGCTACATCCCCAGTCCTATTTTTTATTCTTTATTTTGAAACAGGGTCTCACTAAGTAGCTAAGGCTGGCCTCGAACCCAGATCCTCCTGTATCAGCCTCCCAAGTACTGGGATTACAAGCATGCGCCACCACACCCGGCTTAGTTCTTTTATTTATTTATTTATTTTGGTGGACCTGGGGATGGAACCTAGGGCCACTCTACCTCCAAGCTACACCCCCAGCTCTATTCTTTATTCTTTCTTTCTTTATTTATTTTATTTTATTTATTTATTTATTTTGCGGTACTGGGGATTGAACTCAGGGGCATTCTACCTCCGAGCTATACCCCCAGCCCTATTTTTTATTCTTTATTTTGAAACAGGGTCTCACTAAGTTTCAGAGGGCCTTACTAAGTAGTTCAGGCTGACCGTGAACCTGCCATCTTCCTGTCTCAGCCTCTCAAGTACTGGGATTACAATCTTGCTCTCCCTGACCCAATCTATGGCATGGACATTAATCTCTCTCTCTTTTTTTTTTTTTTTTGCAGTACTGGGAGTTGAACTCAGTGGCATTCTACCTCCGAGCTATACCCCCAGCCCTATTTTTATTCTTTATTCTGAAACAAGGTCTCCCTAAGTTGTGGAGTGCCTCACTAGGTAGCTGAGGCTGGCCACAAACCCAAATCCTCCAGTCTCAGCCTCCCAAATGCTGGGATTACAAGCATGCACCACCATGCCTGGCTCGACATTAATCTCTTTGAAAGAAAGAAGAACTCTTGACCAGGAGTGGTATGAACACTTGCAATCCCAGTACTTGGGAGGCTGAGACAGGAGGATCGCAGGTTCAAAGCCAGCCTCAGCAATAGGAGGCCCCCCGCAACTCAGTGAGACTCTATTTCAAAATAAAAGAATAAAATAGGGCTGGGGATGTAGCTTAGAAGTAGAATGCCAAGCCGGGCGTGGTGGCGCACGCTTGTAATCCCAGCATTCGGGAGGCTGAGACCGGAGGATCCGGGTTCTCGGCCAGCCTCAGCTACCTAGTGAGGCACTCTGCAACTTAGTGAGACTCAGTTTCAAAATAAAGAATAAAAAATAGGGCTGGGGGTATAGCTCGGGGATAGAATGCCCCTGAGTTCAATTGCCAATACTGCAAAAAAAAAAAAAAAAGAAGTAGAATGCCTCTAGGTTCCATCCCAAGTGCCAAACACACAAAAAAGTATATATGTATTTGGGGCTTTTTGTTTTTCTTGGAGCAGCTTCTTCATTCCTTCTAGCAGGATTATCTTATGAGAGGAGTGGGAGGTGTCTGTAGGGCAGCTATGCCCCTAGACTTAAGGGGTGAATAGGAATCCCCACAGCAGAGCAGGGCAAAAGGTGGAATTCCAGGCTTGGTTTTGGAATTGGTTTGGCAGATCCAAAATGTCCCCATCAAGGAAAAGGGGAGAAGGTAAGCCATTCCAGGAGTGTGAAGCAAGATGCAGTGGGACCATGGCCAGAGCAGTCCACAGGAAGAAGCAGCGAACACTGGAGACAGGGCCCAGCCTGGACAACAAGTGGGCAGAAAAGGAGGCAAGAGGGCAGGCTCTGCCTGGCTGGTGGGGCTGCGCCTGCAAGGAGACTGCTGTTTTCTGCACTCATTAGATATAGGAGTCCACATGGAAGCTGTAAGGCCTCAGTAGAATTGGCCAGGGCCTTGAAAGCTGGCACCTTTACCACTCAGCTAAAACTTTACTGGGCCAAGCATGGTGCATGCTTGTAATCTCAGTTCTTGAGAGGCTGAGACAGAAGGATCACAGGTTTGAGGGCAGCCTCAGCAAGTAGTGAGACACTCATCAACCTAGCAAGACCCTGTTTTGAAATAAGAAATAAAATAGGGCTGGGGGTGTAGCTCAAAGGTAAAATGCCTCTGGGTTCAATCCCCAATATCACACACATGCGTGCGCACACACACACACACACACACACACACACACACACACACACACAAAACAAACAAACAAAAACAACAACAAAAAACTTCACTGGGCATGATGGCACATACCAGTAAGCCCAGCAAGAGTTGAAGCTGAAACCCTAGCACATACCTATAATCCCATTACTTGGGAGGATGAGACAGAAGGCTCCCAAGTTTGAAGCTAGCCTCAGCAATTTAGCAAGACCCTGTTTCAAAATAAAAAGAACTGGGAGCTGGGCGTGGTGGCACATGCTTATAATCCCAGTACTTGGGACACTGAGACCGGAGGATCTGGGTTCGCAGCCAGCCTCAGCTACTTAGTGAGGCCCTCTGCAACTTAGTGAGACTCTGTTTCAAAATAAAGAATGAAAAACAGGGTCGGGGAGCCGGGCATGGTGGCGCACACTTGTAATCCCAGCATTCGGGAGGCTGAGACCGGAGGATCCGGGTTCGCGGCCAGCCTCAGCTACCTAGTGAGGCACTTTGCAACTTAGTGAGACTCGGTTTCAAAATAAAGAATAAAAAATAGGGCTAGGGGTATAGCTCAGAGGTAGAATGCCCCTGAGTTCAATCCCTAGTACTGAAAAAAGAAAAAAAAAAAAAACAGGGTCGGGGGTGTAGCTGGGAGGTAGAATGCCCCTGACTTCAATCTCCAGTACCACAAAAAAAAGAAAGAATAAAAAATAGGTCTGGGAGTGGAACTCGAAGGTAGAATTCCCCTGGGTTCAATCCCCAGTACCGCAAAAAAAAAAAAAAAAAAATCCCCAGTAACATACACACAAAGGACAGCAAATGCTTGCTAAGGATGAGACGGATATGCTTATTTCCATAGCTTTTTGTCATTGACACTATTGGGCATTGTGTAAAAGGCTTTTCCTGCATCACGTAGCTTAATTCTTTAATGTATCTTCATTATGCAGGCACTGTTACTGACTTTGTATAAATAAGGATACTGAGACTCAGGAAATATCTAAGCCAGGGAGTAACAGATTTAGTGAATGAGCAAAATTTGAACACAGAGCCTGGTGTGGTGGCTCACACTTATAATCCCAGTACTTGGGAGGCTGAAACAGGAGGATTTCAGGTTCATGGACAGCTTCAGCTACTTAGTGAAGCCCTCAGCAACTTAGTGAGACCCTCTTTCAAAATAAGGAATAAAAAATAGGGTCGGGGATGTGGCTCGGAGGTAGAATGCCCTTAGTTCAATCCCCAGTACCGCAAAAAAAAAAAAAAAAAAAAAAAAAATTTAACACAAGCTGGGCATAGTGGCACATGCCTGTGAATCCCCATACTTGGAAGGCTGAGACAGGAAGACTGCAAATTTGAGGCCAGCCTTAGCAACTTAGTGAGACCTTGGTTCAAAATAAAAAATAAGACAAGCCAGGTGTGATGGTAACACACTTGTAGTCCTGGTGCTTGAGAGGCTGAAACAGGAGGATCACAGGTTCTAAGCCAGCCTCAGCAACTTAGTAAGACCTTTATTTCCAATTTTTTTTAAAGAAATTGGTCTGGGGTATAGCCTGGAAGTAGAAGGTCTCTGGGTTCCATTGGGTTCCATTCCCAGTACCACAAATAATAATAATAAGACGACGACGACAGGCATGGTGGTGCATACTTGTAATCCCAGTACTTGGGAGGCTGAGAAAGAAGGATTGCAGGTTCAAGAGTAGACTCAGCAACCTAGTGAGGCCCTCCACGATTTAGTGCGACCCTATTTCAAAATAAAAGAATAAAATAGGGCTAGGGGTATATCTGGGAGGTAGGGTTCAATCCCCAGTAGAATTACTAAATAAATAAATATTAAAATAAGACTAGGAGTGTGGCTTGAAGTAGAACACCACTGAGTTCAATCCCCAGCACCAAAAAAAGAATTTGAACCAAAATCTGTCTGACTCTATATCCAAAAGTATTCAGTATACTTTCCCCTTGTCTGGCACATAGGAAATGGACCATCTGAGTAGGAATAGGGGACATCATAAGTGAAACATTCCTGGCTGGGGCCAGGTTAAATGGCAGCTCACTGTTTCTGCAGTGGACAGGGCCTGAACCCACATCACCAACAGAGACATCCCTGTCTCATCAAAGTGTTACTCATCCTCAAAAGCCTAGTTGAGACATCATCTCTACTAGGAAGCCACCTTGGTTCTTCCCGAGTGCCTCTTGTCCTCTCCTGCCTCCAAGCTTTGCACATACCTGCTTCAGTGGTGCTTTCCAGAAATATTCTACCCCTGAACTGCATCCCCAGTCCTATTTTTTATTCTTTATTTTTGAAACAGGGTCTCATTAAGTTGCGGAGAGCCTCACTAAGTAGCTGAGGCTGGCCGAGAACCCGAATCCTCCTGTCTCAGCCTTCCAAGTATTGGGATTATAAGTGTGCGCCACCACATCTGGCTGTTCTTTATTTTTAAACTGTCTCTCAGCCTCCCTAGCCTGAGGCTGTCCGCAAACCTGCCATCTTCCTGTCTCAGGAAGACTAGGATTACAAGTGTGTGCCATCACACCTGGCTAAGCCATACTCTTAGCCCTGTTTTAATTTTATTTTGAAACTGGAGCTAAATTACTAGATGCTGACCTTGAATCTGCAATCCTCCTGTCTCAGCCTACCAAGTACTGGGAGGATTGGTGATTCAAGGCCAGCCTCAGCAGTTTAGGGAGACCCTCAGCAACTTAATGAGACCCTGTTTCGAAACAAAAAATAAAATAGAGCTGGATTGTAGCTTGGAGGTAGAATGCCCATGGGTTCAATCCCCAATATGACAAAAAAGAAAAAAAGTTAAATAAAAGCCATCTACAAAGCCTAGCATGGTGGTACACACCTGTAATCCAAGTACCTGGGAGGCTGAGACAGAAGGATCAAAACAGGTTTGAGACCAGCCTCAGCAATTTAGTGAGACTCAGCAACCTAGCTACACTCCTAGCCCTTTTTGTTTTTCTGTTTTGAGACAGGGTTTCCCTATATTACCAAGGCAGGCCTTGAGCCTGTAATTCTCCCCAGTCTTAGCCTGCCAAGTTCTGGGATTACAGGCATGTGTCACTGTACACATCCCAAACCCACTTTTTAGGGTTTTTTTGTTTTATTTTGTTTTGTTTTTTGCGGTACTGGGGATTGAACTCAGGGGCGTTCTACCTCCGAGCTATACCCCCAGCCCTATTTTTTATTCTTTATTTTGAAAACAGGTCTCACTAAGTTGCAGAGTGCCTCACTAGGTAGCTGAGGCTGGCCGCGAACCCGGATCCTCCAGTCTCAGCCTCCTGAATGCTGAGATTACAAGTGTGCGCCACCACGCCCGGCTCACTTTTTAGTTATTATTATGGGAAACAGAAAACTGGAAGAATATATTCAATACATGAACACATTTATTTTGCTTTTTCATTTCCTGTCTTGTTTGCCACATAACCTCCTCAAGGGGCTGGAGGTGCACACCTTAGTGGTAGAACACTTACCTACCATATGAAAGGCCCTGGCTCAATCCTCAACACTGCAAAAAAAAAAAAACAACTAAGAATTTGTTAATCAGCCAGGTGTGGTGGCACATGTTCTCCCAGTTCTTAGGAGGCTGAAACAGGAGAATCACAGGTTTGAGGACAACAGCAGCAAATTGTGAGACTCATCAACCTAGCAAGACCCTGTTTCAAAAAGAAAATTAAAATAGGAGCCGGGCGTGGTGGCACACGCTTGTAATCTCAGCATTTGGGAGGCTGAGACCGGAGGGTCCGGGTTCGCCGCCAGCCTCAGCTACCTAGTGAGGCACTCTGCAACTTAGTGAGACCCTGTTTCAAAATAAAGAATAAAAAATACAGTTGGGGGTGTAGCTCGGAGGTAGAATGCCCCTGAGTTCAATCCCCAGTACCGCAAAAATAAAATAGGATTGGGGTATACCTTAGAGGTAGAATGCCACTTGGCTCAATCCCCAGTACCACAAAAAAAGAAAAGAAAGGAGCCAGGCATGGTGGCGCACACTTGTAATCCCAGCATTTGGGAGGCTGAAACCGGAGGATCCGGGTTCATGGCCAGCCTCAGCTGCTCAGTGAGGCCCTCCGCAACTTAGTGAGACCCTGTTTCCAAATAAAGAATAAAAAAATAGGGCTGGGGCCGGGCGTGGTGGCACACACTTGTAATCCCAGCATTCGGGAGGCTGAGACCGGAGGATCCGGGTTCGCAGCCAGCCTCACCTACCTAGTGAGGCACTCCGCAACCGAGTGAGACTCGGTTTCAAAATAAAGAATAAAAAATAGGACTGGGGGTGTAGCTCGGAGGTAGAATGCCCCTAGGTTCCATCCCCAGTACTGCAAAAATAAATAAATAAATAAATATAGGGCTGGGAATGTAGCTCAGAGGCAGAATGCCCTGCGTTCAATCCCCAGTTCAACAACAATAACCAAAAAAAAAAAAAAAAAATTTAACATTTCCCAGCCCTGCTTGGTGGTGCATGCGTATAATCCCAGTACTTGGGTACCTGGGAGGCTGAGATAGGAGGATCACATGTTCAAGAACAGCCTCAGCAAGTAGTGAGACTCTCATCATTCTAGTGAGACCCTGTTTCCAATTAAATAATATCAGAGCCGGGAGTGGTAGCGCACACTTGTAATCCCAGTACTTGGGAGGCTGAGACTGAAGGATCCGGGTTCGTGGCCAGCCTCGGCTACTTAGTGAGGCCCTGCTCAACTTAGTGGGACCCTGTTTCAAAATAAAGAATAAAAAATAGGGCTGGGGGTATAGCTCGGAGGTAGAATGCCCCTGAGTT
>PVLC010048194.1:0-10786 GCA_004027655.1 Graphiurus murinus
GGCACCACTGGCTGCTGCTGGTACCAAGGGTAGGATGTGGCTGGTGGTAAGTTTGTAAGAAGAGCTTGTAATTGGAGTTACCTCTGCTGCACAGGGAGATATGCTTTTGCTGGGCCTTTACTGTCAGAAAGGACAGGCAAGCAGGAAGGAGTGAGTTGCCTTCCCCTCCTCCTGCCTTTCAGCCTCCCCTAGGACTTTCCCTGGCAGATGCAGACAGGCTCGCAGCTGGCAAAATGTAGTTTGCTGAATGAATCACAGGGTCAGCATCAGAAAATAGCAGACAGAAGGATGGGTTTAGAGATGAGAGGCACTAGCTTAGTAACCAGCACAAACATCTTGAAATTCTAATCTCTTCTGTAAACTTCTGTTGGAATCATTTTCCCACAGCCCGACTTGGAACACAGCTCCCACCTGCTCAAATATCTTTGTGTCCTACTGAACATAATTAATTCAATGCACACTTAAAAAAAATCAGAACCTACTATGAACATTGTGCTCTGGGCTGTGGAGGATACGGACATGAATCAGAAGTTTTTCTGTCCTTACACAATGTAGTATTGTACAAGGTTGCACAGCAGAGGCAGAAAGTACTTGGAAGTAATGATGCGTTCTGACTAATGAGATTCAGAAAAATTTCATGGAAAGATGAGTGAGAATTCACATTCAGAAGTGCAGTGCTCAGACTTGCTGGCTGTATTTTCACTGCTCTCTACAACCTTAATTCTTAGCTGCAAAATATAACTGTTTCCTAATCAGTCTGCACGTTTCTGTCTACTTTTCTCATGCCAAATCACTAAGACACCTGGCCCACTGGCACCCAGTGACTCCTGTGTGTGTCTTGAACTAGTGCTAAGGATGCCCCAGTAAGCAAATGAGATGAGATTCCCTCCTTGTGGAACCTGCGGTCCAGAATGGGAAGTGGTTCTTACTTTTAAAAAGTCAGTTAAGTGAATTCCAGCCAGGTGTCATGGTACACACCTGTAATCCCAGTGCTTGGGAGGCTGATACAGGAAGGTTCGAGGCCTGCCTCAGCAACTTAGTGACACCCTGTTTCAAAATAAAACATTAAAAGGGCTGGGGGTGTAGCTTGGATGTAGAATGCCCCTGGGTTCAATCCCCAGCACCAAACAAACAAAACAAAAACAAAAAAATTGCTAATCATGATTGGTGTGGGAAAAAGCAAGTTCAACTTGCTATAATAGAAGGGGACCATGTTCAGTTTAGGAGTCACAGAAAACTTCCCTAGGGAGTAATATGTAGGGGACAGGCCAAGTGTAAGTGAGGGCAAAAGAGAGAGGAAAGCTACTTATTGTCTGTGTAAAGACTTCAGGCCATGACAAGCAGAGAGTACACCTGAAAGAAGATCAATAGGCATGCAGGAAAGGGAGCAGGCAGGGTTTGCACCTTTTTACACCTGTTAAGCATCTCAAAGGATACCTCTCCTATGAAACCTCCTTTAAATACTTCAACTGGAAGTGTCTGCTTCCTCTTTTTAACTCTTGGCTGTTCCTTTACTTCTCCTGAGGATGTTTATCACATATCACCTGGGTTTGTACTTATTTCAGTACAAGTGTGATGACCTCCGCTTTCCTGTGAGCAATTCAAGACCAGGATTTCTCTCCTGTCCACTTCTGTGTCCCTCAGTGTAATGTGTTCTCAAACACATTTGCCAAGTAAGGTCACATTCTTATGCCTGCTAACACTAAGATGGCTTGTTTTCCAGTAGATATTCCTTTGTTTCATTCAGTATCTCATATATAGAATTGTCTTTGGGGATATTGGTGGTCACATGCCGCAAGTGTGTAGTAGGTGAGCTATGCCTTGGTCCACTTTGTGAAAGGCACAGCAGTTCAGGAATTGAGGACCTGTATTTTAGAGCTCCATGAATCACACTGTTAGCTGCCTTTCCAGAAGTATCAGAAATCTGTATCATTGCAAAACCAGGCAAATTTACTTTAATTGTGTGTGTGTGTGTGTGTGTGTGTGTGTGAGAGAGAGAGAGAGAGAGAGAGAGAGAGAGAGAGAGAGAGAGAGAGAGAGAAAGAGAGAGAGAGAGAGAAAGGAACCCAGTGGCATTCTACCTCTGAGCTACACCTCCGTAGCCCTATTTTATTTTCTTATTTTGAAACAGTGTCACTGAGTTGCAGAGGCCCTTCCTAAGTTATTGAGGCTGGCTGTGAACCCATGATCCTCCTGTTTCAGACTCCCACATACTGGGATTACAGGCATGCAACACCACACCTGGCTTTACTTTATCTTTTAATTTGGTTTCCTTTTCTGCCCTGTTCTTGTTCTCATGTCATTCAACAAGGACATGATGATCATCTGCCTATAGCACAGGCACTTGGATCTCACCCTTAACACAGGTTCTCTTGAAAATTAAACCCTCTAGAGAGAAGAGGTCGTGGGTAGGCATTGTGCCCATTGGCTTTCTTCCTGTTATCCCCTGGGTCTCTTTCCACCATGTGAGTGAGTCCATCCTTCTATGTTGAGGACCTAACTATAAGTATTTCCTTATCTGTCTTAATACTGTTTCCTTCATTGGCATCTCTGATGGAGTGGGGAAATATCTATGAAGTGAAAATTACAAAACTCTCATTAAATATCATTTTGCAATAATGTCAGAGTTAAGGGTCATGGCAAGATTGTGTTTACTAAGGAAAACTGAGCTATGACAAATAGCTTCAGAATTGGGAGGCAGCCAACTCACTGCCAGGATGACCCAAACGTTCTAATGGTGGGAATGATCATTTTATGAGAACTGTTAGTCTGATTAATGTACAGTCTGAGATGAGTTATAAAATTTTATGCCAAATGAGTCAGGATAATAGAAACAGCTGGTTCTAAACTTGTCTGAAGGACTATATTAAAATTATAATTATATATAGAGATATGCAAGTGGACATAGGTAAAGTCAAGATGGATAAGCATGTGGATGAGTATGAATATATACTTTCATTTGTTTATAGACTCATATCTGATGGATTAACTTTCACTAGTTGACTCTTTTCAAGTCCCCAAATAAGGGGGCACACAATTATGTTCCCACTGTAAAAATATCTTCCTTGGTGGGACATATTGCCAAATTGTTTTTCATACAACTAATTGAAAGACCATATGGTTAGGTTTAATTTATGGATGGCATTATCAAGCAGCATTACTTTAGCAGTTGGTAATTTCAGTGTTTTATTATTTCAGCTTAGTTTTGTCATAATCTTGTGACATGGCTGATATGATTATTCCATTTTGATAAAGAAGAATATTTAGACACAGGCATATTTCCCAGTAGGTTTTGGTGTGTGTGTGTGTGTGTGTGTGTGTGTGTGTGTGTGTGATTGTTCTTGAATGATATAGAATGATAGAATGTTCTTCTGCATAACTGCATAATTATCTTCTGTGTAATTTGTAGAGCCTTGGGAAAAGTCTAATCCTAAGTGATGTTTGGGGGAAGGGGCCATGACCTCAGGTCCTGTGTCAGATTGGCCCTATAAGAAGAACTTCCTGTATCATGTTTTCAATACAATTGGAATCTTTCTGGAGCAGTAAAAATTTCAGATAGCTCTGCTTCTCCTTTCCCCTTCTCTTTTCCTATCCAGAGTCTATTCCATCCTATTTCACTTTATTTTGTGGATAAATCTTACTAGAGAGAGTAAAAGACATTAGGCCAAGAAAAACTAGACCTCATTGTGTTTCCTGTTTATGTCCTGGTTTCTCAGAGACATGGACCAGGAAACAATCAGAACAAACTCTTTGAACCTTCCCATATGAGAATGGAGTGTTCTCTTTTGTGTAGGTTAAAGACTGAGGTGGCATGGCAAAGGAAAAAATGCTTCTTGATTCTGACTTAGGTGATGTGTAGACCTGGTACATATACTCACTCCTAACAGCAATCCATAAGAGACACGAAGAAGAGGCATAACAAGTTCTCCCTTTCTTGACCCATGGCAGGCTGACCCTCACACTTCTTTTACAGATGAGAACATTTTGACTCAGAAATTTAAGGATATCATGCAAGGTCACAGAGTAAAGTCATGATAGAGCAAAGACTTTAATATAGGTTGGTATAGCCCTCAAGCCTCTCTTAGCATTTCTGAGACCATGTACTTCCCTCAGGTACCTGAAGAATCTCACAGCCCCTTTGCAGTCTGATAGCTTTCTCCTTGATTTTCCTTTAGCAATTCATGAAATGCCAAGTTGTCAAGAAAAAAGAAAGGTAAAATTATTTAAATGGGATAATGCTTGTGAACACAGTTTGGAAATTGTACGGTCCTACAAAAATTTCTATATTGGTAATACTTGCAATATGCTCATTTACAGGAACTACTTATCATTCACACTTAATTACCAAGCAGTACAGTAGCAATTATGTGAATGATTAAGTACACATCAGATCAACTCTTTTGCAAGCTATTTGAATTACAATATGAAACTATTTTCCCTTACTTCCCTTCCTCATAGCTTACCACTTAGGCTGCTTAGTCATATACTGACAACTGAAAATACACTGTGAACATTCATCATAAATGAAGTTAGCATTCCCCCAAGAAAAATGAGTTAAGAAGTAAAAAGTGAGATGTCCATCGACTTTTCTTTCAGGGAAGGAATTTGTGGAATTTGCAGAATTTTTTTTTTTTTTTTAGTCTTACCCTGTGTGAGTCTGGATGGCTGTTTATGTTCTGGCTGTGAAACCAGCCAGCCTGCCTTCATCAAATTCTCTATTTTGTACCATGTGTCACCATTCGTCTTACATCTGTGGCCTTACATTGACTTCTACTTATGGATGTTTTTCTAAAACAAGTGTAATTACTAGAAAAATTGAACAAGCAAATAATACTTTGGCTGAGATATGTTATTTCAATCTGCATTATGGTGTAGGATAAAAGTTTTGTTTTTTTTTAAGTGAGAGTCTATATGCTAGTATGCAAAGCAATGAAGAGAAATGAGTATTCAGCCTTTATTATTCTGACACATTCATTCAAAATAGTGTCCACATAATGGAACTTGTTTTTTATTTTTATTTTTATTTTTTTAATTTTTTTGTGGTACTGGCAATTGAACCCAGGGGCATTCTACCTCCAAGCTACACCCCCAGCCCTATTTTTTATTCCTTAGTTTGAAACAGGGTCTCATTAAGTTGTGGAGGGCCTCACTAAGTCTAGGGCTGGCCGCAAACCGGGATCCTCTGGTCTCAGCCTCCCAAGTACTGGGTTTATAAGCGTGTGCCACCATGCCTGGCTGGAACTTGTTTTTTAAATCAGAAAAAATGAATGATTAATTTCTTTATGTTTCTTAACAAGAGACAAAAGAAGAAACAGTTATCACTGATTGCCAACAAGTCACATTTTTAGTGCATCACAAAATTGAATGGCCTTGATTTTTGAACTGGAATATTATAGTGGCTCAAATTGAATGGCCTTGATTTTTAAACTGGAATATTATAGTGGCTCATGTGAGAGATGATTGGTTATTCTGGATAAACAAGGGGCAAATAAGCAAATGTAGCAGGCACCATTGTTGTTGTAATTAAATAAATTGTGCTTTGGACAAGTTTTCAAAGGTTGTAAATGAATCAAGGTACTGAAAGAATGGAATATGTGACCATAGTATCTTCATGGGAGTGTGGGACATCTTTATCATTCATTCAGAACTTTATTAATAAGTGTCATTTATTGAGTTCTTACTATATTTTGAACTCAGCCTAGGCACTGATCACCTCTTTAAACCTTACAACCAACATTCCTGTGGAAAAATACAGATTAGGTCATCCAAGTAATCTGCTTGAGATCACATGGTCAGTAGATGGCAAAGGTAATATCCAATTGAGGGTCAATTTCAATGCTATTTCTATCATTCTAGAAGTTTTGCCGGAATACATGATGTTAGAAGGGATTAAGTATCAGAATAGGTAAGCACAAAGACTTGAAAGAAAACTATACAATTAGATAAAGACTAGCATTTCAGTCAAGAGGGAGCGTTGATAAAATTATATGTAGAGATGAGTAGGTCCTGTTTGGATAACTCATTTGTCTTCATCTGATAGGTATACTCAGGGTTTTGTGGTTTGTTCATATCACACTTAATTTGATTTTCCCCCCAAATCTGCTATAATTGGGTTTTCTATTCATGTCAGGGATAGATGAGGTCAGTCACAAAAGGACTGATGAAAATACTAGTCAGTAACATTCACGGAGCCTTCTGCCTGACAGAAGGGTGGAGTAGAAATAGCTTGTCTATGTTTTCAGCACACTTTTTTGAGTTTACCTCATTTTAAATACACACAAGAAAATTGAAAGCAGATTATCTTTAGGAACTATATTCAAATGCCCCCTGGGGTGATGTATGCAGAGAGTCAGAGAGCTAATATATGAGATAATACTTTGATGGTTGAACAAAGAAGAGAAATAATTATGATGAATCTAATGAAAACTGTGTTTATATTCTTAAGACTGACAAATATGTAGTTTTATTACTTCATAGAGTGGAAAGTTCTTAGAGCATGTAGGGAATGTTTTCTGCTCTCTACAGACGAATTTGGATGAAAATAGATTGTGATAATGATTTTAGTAGTACCTTGGAATTCAAGACACTCTACTTTCAAATATTAATACATTTCAAAATTACTTTTTGAGGCTTTTTATGGAAAACTTTAAGCAACTGTTGCCAACTCATGACATGGCCTTTTTATTCTGTATGAGGCTTGGGACACTGTATGAAAATGAGTGGGTAGCTAAGCATCTTTGAGATGGGTGTATGAAAGGAACTCCTGGCTTTATCTGACAGCCAGAAAATCTTCCCACATGCAATCTGCAACTCCAGGTGGAAGGAGCTGGTGATCTCCATGGTCTGGGTAAGTTGGTAGGTGTCTGCCTCTGGGACATAATTTAATGGGTGTGGAAAGGTCCTATTGCCTGAGAGAATAATTTTTCTCTTCTCTTCTGCCCTGCAGGCATCAGAGGGATTAAAATTCTACTTAGCAGTTTCAAGCACAACACTATATCCAACTATTGCTCTATTTCTTATGCATATAAGACCTATGCAGATGTGTATTTAATTCTTATAAGAGCCTTTCTGTTATGACATAAATCTCACAAGTGTTTTAAAAGTTAATTGAGATCCAGATGTGGAGAATCATTTATTCAAGAGAGAAAAATATGAAAAATTCGCAAATGTCTGATTTTGAGATAAAAAAAAACCCTGTATAACCCAAAATTTATACTGGAATGGCAAGAGCTATGACTTATTCATTTTTGTTCATGCCTCTAACCATATATAAACAAGCCTGGCCTTAATGTATGTAATTGACATTAATGAAACATAACAAATCCTAAATAGAATAAACTACTGACATATTAAAGTAGTTGGGAGAAAAAGCAGCAACTAACACAAAAGGAATAAGAACATAAAGAATCAGGACACAAGGAGTCCAAGGCTGGTGGAAAGTCAGAACCAAGTCAAAGAGGACCTGGCTTACAACCTGGATGACCTCACGCCTGTCAACAGTAGTTGTCTGCTACTTACCAGCCCATCAGTATCTCCTTATACCCTTCAGAATAGTCTAGATCTTCTAGCCAGGTTATGCCAGGGGCCTCATGGCCTGACCCCTCTGTGCCTCCAGCATGCCTAATCCAAATTCTCTTATGTGCCAGATTGTCTCCTGCCATGGGTCTTTGTACCTCTCATTCTTTTTCCTTAAATATGTTTCTTTTAACAGGTTATTGTGAGAACTAAGTGAGATGATGCCTGTAAACATTTATCTTAGTGACAATTCATTAGTGATGACTTGATTGATATTGACCAGTATCATTGTATTACAAAGTTTTCAATATAGATGTGTTTTTAGGATTATATAAGAATGACTAAGAATCAGCTGGTTGTGGTGGTACATGCCTGTCTGTAATCCCACTACTTGGGAAGTTGACACAGGAGGATTGCAAGTTTGAGGCCAGCCTCAACAACTTAGCAAAAGCCTTCTTCAAAAATGAAAAAATTAAAACAGGGCTAAGGGTATAGCTTGGAGGTAGAATGACTCTAGGTTCAATCCCCAGTACTGAAAAAGAGAGAGAGAGAGAGAGAGAGAGAGAGAGAATAAATTAAAATTAGTATATGCTAAAGACAATATGCTAAAGAGGATCAAATCAAGGCAGGCTAGATTCCTGTGAGGAGTTAATAAAGTTGGGCATCTGAATGTTGTGGAAGAACCAGAGAAAAATTCCAATGGAGAATAATGGCACCAGATGAGAGGGTATAAAGTTTTCTTTTATTAAAAGTTTTCTTTTGTAAAAAATCTTTGACGAAGGAGAAAAGCTTTGAGTATATTATATTTAAATAAGCAAAAATTCCTAAAGATTTTGCTAAAGTTTCTTCTCTGTGTTTGGTTTGACATATTTTAACTGAGAGGCCATTCTGACAAATCGCTTAAGAACTTAGGCGTCTTCCGTTGGCTTGAGTGACAGAAGTTCTGCATTGTTGATTTGCTTTAATTTGGTCCAAATCAGACCATTTCCTCTGACAGCTAATTTCTGCAGTAAGACTTCATGCAGAGCTACTGGGTAACTAGAGCACAATCCTTTCTGTTTCTTTTTATTAGCATGCACTATGGAAATTTGTGATGATTTTCTTAAAACATATAGTTTCAAAATTGCTTCCTACCAAACTCCTGTGAGTTATGAATTTTCTTCCTTGAAAACTTCCTAGACAGCTCAGCATTTGCTCAGTTTTCCACTTGCAGCCTGAAAGGGGTTTGAAGTGCTGTGAATGGCTATTATATACTAGTTAGCGGACTTGGGCCAAGTCTGTACATTCATTTCTGCTTCAATTTTATCTCTTGCTGAATGGGAATCACTACCAAGCTCCATCCCTCCAGAGAAAGAATGTGCAGATAAATGAAAGGACATTTTTGAACTGTTTCCTATATCCCCAGAAGAAAGGAGCCAGGAACATAATTCTTTGACCTAGTTAACAATTTCTGGCCTGCTTTGTGCTATTGCTGGCTTTGCAGTGGTTTTTTGTTTGTATTTTTGCTTGTTTTCCCTTCCTTCCTGCTTCATGGACTAGTGTCAATTTAATGCCGATATTTTACACCCATAAAACTGATAAACAGAAAGGTGATTTTCTACTCTCAGTTCTCAGACAATGTCCATTTTTTCAGAAGAAGCTTATTGTTAAGAATAGAGTGCAAAGTATCATTCTGGGATTTATCTCCCAGGCATCTTCCTAACAAAATTTGTTGACTTTCTTCCTAATTGCTACCCTCTCCTAAATGAAATAAATGTTCAAATAACCATGAGTTTGCACATTTTTCCAAGTTGAAAAAAATGTTGCTTTTCTGGCAAACAAATAGCTTCAGAAATACAATAAAAGTCAAAATATATTTTATAATTTAACATTCTACCCTTAAGTACTTGAGAGTTCATTTGTTTTCTTCTAAAAGTTTCAGTTACTAACATAGTGAATTAACAATAAATCAAGTGTAAGTGGATTCCATGTACCAGGAGGTACAATTTGACCCAAGCTGTTGTGTTGGGTACCAGAAGAAAATACTTCATCTTGTTTGCATCTTGACTGTATTTTCTGGGAAACAGATAAAGTCAGATGCTTCAGAAGAACTTTATTATCTGGAAGATGATATGCTTTTCTCCCACCGAAATTTAGAGGGATTTAAAAAATCATTTTATTTTTTTATGTGTGGTGCAATTCAGTACTTATCCATAAATTATTCAGTGAGAAATCTTGGAAATGGTTAATATCAGCGTGGTCTTTGAAATCAAACAGACCCCTTTCATAACCAGGTTTCAGCTGTGAAATCTTCAGCTTGTTCCTTAAGTCCTCTGAGGCCGTGTTAGTTCATCTATAAAAGGAGTTAATAGCATAATTTTTTATAGAACAAGATTAAATGAGATAACAAATGAAACACACTTTACACAGGGCCTGGTGATCCATGCTTCTTATGATATATAAAGTTGATGGATGGATTCTCTTTTTAGGTTGCAGGGAACCTAATCATATCATAGTTATGCCGCATGAATGCTAGTAAAGCCCAGATGGTGAGTCACAGAAAATCTTGCATCCCATTAAGTTCTGATTTTTTTCATATAAATTATTTGTAACCCATATCTTGCACTTAAGAGCACCTTAGCAGAACAGAGTGCTGAAGGACCCTGAGAAGTCTTCCCACTGCAGAGTTCAGGGCTATCCAAGTGTCACCATCCAGCTCCCACCTGAATCCATCTTTATCTGGAGATGAACTCAGCTGGAAAGAGAGAACCTCTGGGCCTTGCTTGACAGTCCTGAGGCCAGTGATAGCTATGCCTTTTTATTACTGAAAGAAGCTTTGGAGTCAACCTAAACAACACAAAATAAAACAAAACAAAACCCCACATCTCTTGTCCTGAGAGAGCCAGCCTGAGCCCAGTGCAGCCAGTCACTCTTCCTTTAGAGCTTCTTTCTGTAGTTTGACATGAGTCTGGTCTCTAGATTGTGAAAATATCACACAAAACTGTCCGCCCCTGAAATTGATTCTATAGCTTTCCCATGTCCAAGGACTTGCTTTCTGAGGCAATTATATGGCTCTCACTTTGGTGACTCAGGGAAGCAAAGAAAAACAAAACAAAACAAAGAAACAAAAAACCCCAGCAGAATAAAATCACAATAGCAACAGAATCAACAACTGTACTAGCAATAACACACTTTCTAACATTTTCTGAGGGCTGTCTGCCAAGAAGGTTGCTAAGTCTTAGATATACATTATCCAAATCAATAGAACATTGTGTTTTGAAAACTAATTCTA
>PVLC010048195.1:0-10840 GCA_004027655.1 Graphiurus murinus
GAGCTATACCCCCAGCCCTATTTTTTATTCTTTATTTTGAAACCGAGTCTCACTAAGTTGCGGAGTGCCTCACTAGGTAGCTGAGGCTGGCCGCGAACCCGGATCCTCCGGTCTCAGCCTCCCAAATGCTGGGATTACAAGTGTGCGCCACCACGCCCGGCATTAATTTTCTTTTTAAATGAACAAATTCAGCATGATTCCTTAGGCTAAAATGAAGCAGGTGAAATGAATATGTATTTGGTTTTTTCCACTTATAGATATTCAAATTGAAATAAAACAGTGAGTACACGTGTGTGTGTATGTGTGTGTGTGTGTGTGTGTGTGTGTGTGTGTGTGTGTGTGAGAGAGAGAGAGAGAGAGAGAGAAGGAAAGAGGAAGAGAAAGAGGAAAAGAGAGAGTCCCAAACTACAGAATGGTAAGATCTAATGATCCTTAAACTCCAGAGTTCCAATAACAATTGGAGTCTTCTCTGGATCAGATTCAGTGGATTAGCGTCGTGGTAGAAAGACCAGAGAATTGACTACTTCATCAGAGGAAAGATGAAGTAGAGTCAGGTGGGATCAGTTAAAATTCTTCCTTGTCAGCTGGGCGTGGTGGTGCACGCTTGTAATCCCAGTACTTGGGAGGCTGAGACTGGAGGATCTGGGTTCAGGGCCAGCCTCATCTACTTAGTGAGGTCCTCTGCAACTTAGTGACACTCTGTTTCAAAATAAAGAATAGAAAATAGGGCTGGGGGTGTAGCTCAGAGGCAGAATACCCCTGAGTTTAATCCCCAGGACCTAAAAAAAAAAAAATCGTTCCTCATCAGGGCACAGAGGTACATCCTTATAATTGACTCAGAAGACTGAAGCAAGAGTCATAAGTTCAAGGCCAGTTTGGGCAAGTTAGACTGTCTCAAAATAAAAGTTAAAAAAGTGCTGGGGGGCCAGGTGTGGTGGCTCACTCTTGTAATCCCAGTACTTGGGAGGCTGAGACAGGAGGATCCGGGTTCTCGGCCAGCCTCAGCTACTTAGTGAGGCCCTCCGCAACTTAGTGAGACCCTGTTTCAAAATAAAGAATAAAAAATAAGGCTGGGGTTGTAGCTCGGAAGTAGAGTAGAATGCCCCTGGGTTCAATCCCCAGTACCGGAAAAAAAAAAAAATGTTGGGGGTGTAGTTCCATGGTAGAGCACTTTCCTAGCCTGTGTGAGATCCCGAGTTCCATCCCTGGTATCTCTCTCTCTCTCTCTGTCTCTCTCTATCTCTCTATCTCTATCTCTCTCTCTCTCTCTCTCACACACACACACACACACACACACACACACACACACAGGATCAAGGTTAAAAGAGCTTAAGCATTTATATACTTTCAAAGTATAGGGCACTTATATTTTATAACACAGTTAAGTAATAAAGTGCCAAAAATAAAGAAGCAATTTCCATATCATCTGGAGCATTTGTGAAACTAGAAATGAGAAACCTAGCAAAGTATATTTATGTACAAGTTACCTTCTCCTGCCAATTAACCTTGATTTTTATGATTCTCCAGGGACTACCAAACATGTAAAATGGATTCTCTTTGCTATACGTTCACCTTGCAGCAATGAAATCACACCTTTTTTTTTTTTTTTTTTTTATAGTGGTCAGACACATAAAATTTACTATCTTAGCCTTTTTCAAGTGTAAAGTACAGTGCTGTTAACTATATGTGGACATTATTGTGCACCAAGGTGCTAGAATTTTTTTCGTCCTGCAAACTGAAACTACATGCTTTGGACAACACCTTTTCCCCTGCCTCCCCTGCCCCTAGCCTACAATGACCACATTCGACTTTCTAAGAGTTTGACTATGAGATATTTCATGTAAGTGAAGTATTTTAGTATTTGTGGTTTTACTACTGTCTTACTTTGTGTAATGTCCTCAGGGCCTCAGGGTCCATTCATGTTGTAGCTTATATTATATGCATATACCACACTTTATTCATCTGATGATGGACAATTAGGTTGTTTCTACCTCAAAACTATCGTGAATATTACTGGTATGAACATGGGTGTATGAAAATCTCTTTGAGACTCTGCTTTTGGATGTATACCCCAAGCAGAATTGCTGGATCACATAATTCTGTTTAATTTTTTTTTTTTTGGAACCATCATACTGATTTCCATAGCAATGCATCACTTGATATTCATACCAGCAATGCACAAGAGTTCTAATTTCTGTACATACTTATCAACTTGTTATTTTCTATTTTTTTAAATAATGGCTATCCTGATAGGTGTAAGGCCATCTAATGGTGTTTAATTTGCATTTCCCAAATGATTAGTGATACTGAACATTTTTTTCTGTATGCTTATTGGCCATTTGTTTGTCTTCATTGGAGAAATGTCTATTCAAGTCCTTTACCTATTTTTATTTTTATTTATTTTTTGGTGGTACTATGGATAGAACCCAAGGGCATTCTACCTCTGCGCTATACCCCCAGACCTATTTTATTCTTTTATTTAGAAACAGGGTTTCACTAATTTGCAGATGGCCTCACTGGGTTGCTGAGGCTGGTCTTGAACCTCCTGTCTCAGCCTCCCAAGTACTGGGATTACAAGCATGTGCCACCATGCCAGGCACTTTGCCTATTTTTATTATTTATTTATTTATTTATTTATTTATTTATTTATTTATTTATTTATTTATTTTGTAGTACTGGGGATTGAACTCAGGGGCATTCTACCTCTGAGCTATACCCCCAGCCCTATTTTTTATTCTTTATTTTTTTTTTTATTTTTTATTTTTTTGTGGTACTAGGGGTTGAATTCAGAGGCATTCTACCTCCGAGCTATACCCCCAGCCCTATTTTTTTTTTATTCTTTATTTTGAAACCGAGTCTCACTAAGTTGCGGAGTGCCTCACTAGGTAGCTGAGGCTGGCCGTGAACCCGGATCCTCCGGTCTCAGCCTCCCGAATGCTGGGATTACAAGCGTGTGCCACCACGCCCGGCTTTTATTCTTTATTTTGAAACTGAGTCTCACTAAGTTGTAGAGTGCCTCACTAGGTAGCTGAGGCTGGCCGCAAACCCAGATCATCTGATCTCAGCCTCCCAAATGCTGGGATTACAAGCGTGCGCCACCACGCCCGGCTCCACTTTGCCTATTTTTAAATTGGGTTGTTTGAGGTTTTATTGTTGGGTTATGTAGATCTTTATATATATATTTTGAATATTAACCCCATATCAGATATATGGTTATGGTTTCAAGAGTTTTCTCCCATTTCATCCTTTGCCTTTTCACTCTGTTGTTTTCTTTACTGTGAAGGTGTGTGTGTGTGTGTGTGTGTGTGTGTGTGTGTGTGTGTGTGTGTGTTACTGGAAATTGAACCCAGGGGCATTCTACCTTCGACCTATACCCTAGTCCTTTTTAAATTTTTATTTTGAAACAGGGTCTTGCTAGGGTACTGAGAGTCTTGGCTACGTTGCTGAGAGTGTCCTAGAACCTGTGATCCTCTTGTCTCAGCCTCCCAAGTACTGGGATTCAGGCATGTACCACCACTCCTGGATGAAGTTTTTAAGTTTAATATACACACATTTCTAGATTTTTGCTTTTGCTGCCTGTGCTTTTGGTGTCATGGCTAGGAAATAATTGGCAAGTCCACTGTCATGAATTTTTCCCTGTTTTCTTCTGTAAGTTTTATAGTTTATTTAAGGTTATATGCTTAGGTCTTTAATCTATTTTAGTTCATTTTTGTATTTGGTAAAAGGTAGGGGTCTAACATCATGCATTTGCAAGTGAATATATCTAGTTTTCCAAACTTTTATTTTTTTTTTTCTTTCGCAGTCCTGGGGTTTGAACCCAGGACCTTGTACGTACTGGGCAAGTCCTCTACCACTGAGCTACTTCCCCAGCATTTTTTTTTTTTTTTTTTTTGCAGCACTGGGGATTGAACTCAGGGGCATTCTACCTCTGAGCTACATCCCCAGCCCTATTTTTTATTCTTTATTTTGAAACAGGGTCTCACTAAGTTGTGGAGTGCCTCACTAGGTAGCTGAGGCTGGCAGTGAACCCAGACGCTCTGGTCTCAGCCTCCCAAATGCTGGGATTACAAGTGTGAGCCACCACACCCGACTTCATCCCCAGCACTTTTTACTTTGAGACAGAGTCTCGATATGTTGTCCAGACTGACCATGAACTTCTGATACTCCTGCCTCAGCCTCCTAAGTAGCTGAGCTGGCAGGTCTGTGCCACCACACCCAGATTTCAGACATCATTTGTTAAAGATATGTTAAGAGAGCCTTTACACCTTTGTCAAAAATAATTTGACCACATATATAAGCATTTATTTCATAGTTCTCAATTCTGTTCCATGAGTTTATATGTCTGCCTTTTTGCCAGTACCATACTATTTTGATTATTGTCGTTTTATAATAGATTTTGAAATCACAAAGTATGAGGCCTCCCGCTTTGTTTTTCTTTTCAAGGTGAAATCACACTTTTAACTATGAAAATGAAATAATAAAATTGGCTATGAGACGATCACACTTTTAACAATGAAAATTGGCTACGAGACAATATTCTGTGCCAGCCCCTTATATGCTATCTAGAGTGTCAAGGACAATTTCCCATTGTATAATGAAACTGTGCAACATTAACTACTACAGTATAAATGTATTTGTGAAATCTTTTTTGTAAATATTAAAACATCGTTAACCTGTAGCTGTGACAATAATGAAGTGTGACTAAAATGCAATAAAACAAACATATAACACACATAATTTATGCATTGAAATGAGTCTTGTGTCCTTCTAAGAATATATCTTTTCAAATAATGCTAAAAACCATCATTTTGAGCATTTCTTTTGTTATGAACCAGCCTCTGATTGAGTCATTGAGCTACTTAATAAAAGTAAATTCACTACTTTCATTTCTCATATCACATTTTGACTACAAATGACATTAGATTGTTTATAAGTGTCAAGTTCCATCTCCAAGTTTGAAGATGGTCATTATTCAAAAGACGGGAGACTGCTTTGAGATAAGACTCATTTAGATGCAAATTTGAGACATATTAGTTTAAAAATCATTCATACTGCCAGACATATACATACTTATTTATGTGTAGAAGAAATTTTGACTATGAGGCATCTGAGAAAGGCATACAACAAACAAAACCAGCTGTTTACAGAGGTTTTCTGTCTCTGAGTTCCTCACATATTTCTTCTAATTTTTAAAGTATGTCAAATAAATAAAAGTATTATTTCTTTGTATATTAATTTATATTCATTACATTCCAAGAAAGAATTTTAAGCGAGGTATAGTTAACTTTATTCCAAGCTACAGAGAGAGACTCTGTAAACCCCAACAGAAAGTTAAATTATTGATCTAATTTTTTTTTTTTATTTCCGGTACTGGGGCATTCTACCTCCGAGCTATACCCCCAGTCCTATTTTTTATTCTTTATTTTGAAACAAGGTCTCACTAAGTTGCGGAGTGTCTCACTAGGTAGCTGAGGCTAGCCGCGAACCCGGATCCTCCGGTCTCAGCCTCCCGAATGCTCTAATTTTTTTTTTTTTAATTTTTTGCGGTACTGTGAATTGAACCCAGGGGAATTCTACCTCCAAGCTACACCCCCAGCCCTATTTTTTATTCTTTATTTTGAAACAGGGTCTCACTAAGTTACAGAGAGCCTCACTAAGTAGCTGAGGCTGGCCATGAACCCGGATCCTCTGATATCAGCCTCCCCAAGTACTGGGATTACAAGCGTGTTCCACCACACCAGCTTGATCTGATATTTTTATACTAGATGCAAACACATTTTTCACTTCCAATTTTGTTCCCTTACTCTTGGTAGATTCTCATAACAGTAAGAATGTGAATTATTCCACTTTGTTTTAGCTTGACGATTCTTAAACTGTAATGTGAATTTACCCTGACTCATGTATTTCGCACCTTAAGAGAACCATGTATTAATGCTCAGAGTTGATACAGTTGGGTCCTGAGGGCTGCAATCCTATCAGTTGATGAATCCTGATAAATCCATTGTATTCCATTTAGTGGGTGGTAGCCTAGGCACGTGGGGTGTGGCTAGAGAAGGTGAATCTCTGGGTTTATGAACTTAGGGATTGTGCTTTGTTTTTGAATCCCCTTGCTTATTGGCTCTCTTGCTTCTGGCTTCCAGGATGTGAGAGCAGAGCATTCTCTTTCTCTCCTTCTCTCCTTCCTACTGTCATGCCCTGAACTCTGCAGACACTGGCCTCACATGGACTGAACCCAAAAATCTCCAAAAAACTCTGAGCAAATAAATCTTCCTTCCTCTAAGTTGTGTGGTCAATTGTTCTGGATTATAGCAGTGAGACTGACCATAAAATTAATTTAAACATGGTAATGGTACTAGATATAGATAATCCATTATGGGGCTATAGTTTTCACTATAGGTTAGCTCCTGAACAGGGAGAAAACTACAATTACTGACACTTTGTACTGTACAGCAATATAATATATCAGACATTATAGCGACCGAATTGCAGAAAATAACAGACTCTTCAGTTAAAATGGGGAGATGCCTCACTTGATTCTTACACTATGAAATTTCAGTTTGTTTGGTTCACATGGACCCTGGCTAAGGAGCTTACTCCAACCTCTTGGTAGTATCCGCCTCAGAATCATAATGGAAGTCTTCCTTGTGTTCTGTACTCTCTCGAAAACTTTTACATGTTTGCATATAGCCATCTGTGAATTGTCAAATGGTCTGTCTTCGGCTGGAATGAGAAAAACTCAAAGAAATGTGTAGTCCTGAGGATTTTATAACCTATGTATTATGATATGTTGAGACCAGAAACCCAAAGTAATAATAACTTAAGAGTAGCACCAGTACTCTGTATTTCAGAGGAATTGTTAAATAAAAATTGCAGGAGGCCATTGTTTTTGGACTAAGCTCCTGCACTGGTTTTAATTGGCATGATAATGAAGTTAATCCCTACACAAAGAAGGAACCTGAAATAACCTGATGCTGACTAATTATTTTCCTATTGTTCTATTTCCCTGACCCCACCTTACAAGGAGAGTATCTTTGAAATATTTGTTTGTTGCTTTTTATTTTTATTTTTTTGCTTTATTCACTTGTTAAGTTTCTGCTTTCTTAGCCCTTCTCTATTTATAAAACCATCCTCTTTTGCTCAGCCCATCAGAATACTTATTCTGTTTTATGGAATGAAGTGTTGCCGGGTTCTGGATAGAACATAAAGCCAATTAAGGTCATTAAACTGAAAAAAAAAAAAAAAGATAAGCCCAATGGTACATTTTACAGCCTTATTAAGCTATAACTCACGTACCCTACGATTATCTCACTTAATGTATAGAATTCAATGTGTGTTAGTATATCATAGGGTTGTGCAACTGCTACCACAATCTAATTTTAGAATATTTTTATCCCTTAAAAGAAACTATATACTCGTTAGCTGTCACTAATCAGCCCCAATATTCTTAAGAAATATATTCTTAAGGAATATATTCTTTAAGAAAACACTAATATATTTTGTTTCTGTATAAATTTGCCTATTCTGGACATTTTCTGTGACTAGAATACACTCTGTGACTTTTTGTGATGCCCTCTTTCTTCCTTTTTTTCTTTTTGGCATTGGAGATTGAACCCAGGGCATCTGGTACATACTAGGCAGGCACTCTCCCACTGAACTACACCCCACCCCCCTTCTCATTTTCTTTTGAGATAGGGTCTCACTAGGTTGCTCAGGCTGACCTTGAGCTTGAGGTCTTCCTGCTTCAGCCTCCCCAAGTGGGATTACCGGCATCATCTAGGGTGATGCCTTCTTTCACTCAACCTACTATTTTTTTAGCTTCCATCTTGTAGTCCGTGCAAAACACAGCTCTTGTTCCAAAGGAAATAATAGATAATTTATTCTGAGTGACCAGGGCCCAGGAACATAGACATGCTCCACTGTAGAAGAAGTTACATGGACTTTAATAGTCACAGAAGAAAGGCGTAAATTCATGCAGTTCCCAAACACATTTATGGTAGCATCAGCTGGGCTGGCCACAGCAGATAGATTTCATGTGCTTTTTTTTTTGTTGTTGTTGTTGTTCTGGGGATTGAACCCAGGGGCATTCTACCTCTGAATTACACCCCTAGCCCTTTTTATTTTGAAACAGGGTCTCAAACTAGCCTGGCTAGTTTGCTGAGGCTAGTCTTAAACCTCCTTGTCTCAGCCTCCCAGGTACTGAGATTACAGGCATGTGCTAGCATGACCAGCTTCAGATGCTATCTTCTGCTTTTAGGGTTGATGGAAACTGGAGGTTTGCTGAACTTAAGGATACATTCCAAAAATTTATCTAGTAGTCACAAGGATATTAGGTCACATACGGAGGTTGGTAGTATATGACTATTGAAAGGGACTAAAGATAGCCCAAGGAGGAGATTCCATGAAGGGTACAGTTCACCTAATGCTATCTATGGACACATGTGAAAGTGCCAACACCAATCATTTTTTCTTTTCTTTTTCCCTCCCTTCCTTCCTTCCTTCCTTCCTTCCTTCCTTCCTTCCTTCCTTCCTTCCTTCCTTTTTCTTTGTAGTACTGGGGATTGAACCCAAGGCCATTCTACCACCGAGCTATACTCCCAGCCCATTTTATTTTTTTGTTTTGAAACAGGGTCTCACTAGGTTGCTGAGAGTCTCATTACTTGCTGAAGCTGTCCTCAAACCTGTGATCCTCCTGTCTCAGTTTCCCAAGTACTGGGATTACAGGCATGTGCTACCATTCCTGGCTTCAACACTAATCTTAATGTCAGGGAAGGGAGAGTGAGCGGGTGGAATTCAGAGGGTAATCAACTGCTGTGTGCATGTATGCTTCTATCCAGATACTCATTGTGATATATAACTACAATGTACCCAAAGTATATAAATATATTTTTTAAAAAGTTGGGCATGGTGCCACACACCTGTAATCCCAGTATTTGGGAGGCTGAGACAGGAAGATGGCAGCTTCAAGGCCAGTCTCAGCAATTTAATGAGACTCTCAGCAACCTAGCAAGACCCTATTTCAAAACAAAATTAATTATTAATTAATTAATTTAAAAAGACTAGGAGTGTAGCTTAGGGGTAAAATGCTCCTGAGTTCAATCCCCAGTACTCACCCTCAACACAAAGATGGATGAAGATAATTTTGACTTCCAATCTGCGACATTTCATCTTCCCACAGTTCATGTTCTAGTGAGGCAAACAGAGTGCAGGATATTTAGCACAGATGTGGGTCCTTCAGGGAACTTCAGTTCCCAGTGTTAGAGTATGTATCATTACTTGTTTTTATTGTGTGACCCAAAGTCCTTGAAGAAGCTGCATCTATATTAAAAATCCTGCAAATTGCTTGACCTTGGCTGACTAGAACATAGGATTACAGGCCTGTGCCATTACACCCAGTGTAAATGATATTTTAACAACATATTAAATATTTGGCTGCCTCCATGATTTCTCCACTTTCTGCTGGAAATGCAAACTCTGTGGCTCCAAGAAGTATTCACCAGTGGGTCTAGAAATTTCTGAAACCCCAATGGAAGCAGCTAACACACTACTACACTCTTAAATTTAAATAAATTCTAAGAGACCACAATGTTTTTGGGAAGTCTTGAAAGTTAGAGGAAAATGTGGAGCATTTATTTTTTAGCTTACTTGAATCAAGGTAGAGTTAATCAGGATAGTAACTACAAAAACAATGACTGTCACTGTCATCTTTTTTTGTTGTTGTTCTTATTGTTTCTGAGGATTGAACCCCGGGGCATTCTACCTCTGAGCTATACCCCTAGCACTTTTTTTTTTTTTAATTCTTTATTTTGAAACAGGGTCTTGCTAAATTGGGGAGGGTCTCATTAAGTAACTGAGGCTGGCCGCGAAACTGCGATCTTCCTGTCTCAGCCTCCCAAGTGTGTGCCACCACACTGGCCTTTATTGTCATCTTAAAAAAAAAAAAAAAAAAAAAGCCAGGGGTTAACTTTCTTAATCAAAAACTCCTAGCTGGGAACGTGGATTCTGATACCTTCTAACATGGTCCCATGAACTTCCTTCTATAGATGACTCTACTATACAGGGCTCACCGCAAAGTCATTCAGAAATGAGAACTTCAGGTGTATACTAGACAGCAACTCATTAGATTCAAATCCCTGTTACATCATCTAGTCACTGCTTCCCAGACACCCATCTTCAGTCTAGCTGCACAAGAGAATCACCTCTGGCCAGGCGTGGTGGCACACGCTTGTAATCCCAGCATTTGGGAGGCTGAGACCCGAGGATCCGGGTTCGCAGCCAGCCTCAGCTACCTAGTGAGGCACTCCACAACTGAGTGAGACCCTGTTTCAAAATAAAGAATAAAAAATAGGGCTGGGGGTACAGCTCGGAGGTAGAACGCCCCTGAGTTCAATCCCTAGTACCACAAAAAAAAAAAAAGAAAAAAAAAAGAAAAAGAGAATCATCTCTGGAATCTTCTGGAGTTTATAGCATCTGACCCCAGAGACTCTTACCCAGCAGAATTGGCGTAGGACATAGGAATCTGAATCTGATTACGTTCTCTAGGTGATTCTGGTTTTTATCCAAGGTTTGGAGCCAGTAAATATGATACTCCTAAACAGAGTGAAATATTTTCTGGATTTTGCAATATCATGTATGTGTTTTTTTATACTGCTTTCCAAGTATGCCTTACAAAGGCAAGGAAAGTTAATATTCCACCTTTAGTTACTGAAACTAAAATATACTAGGAAATTAAATATAGATGCCAGGGAATTAAACACAAATAACCAAACTTTTTATGAACAAAAAACATGGTAAGGTTTTATTATCTTATTATATAAAGATTCCACAGGTCATATACTGGTTT